>PVJO010005148.1:0-101570 GCA_004026905.1 Hystrix cristata | reverse complement strand
CCCGGCCTCAGTAACCACCTGGGGTCTCCACTACACCTTCAGCTGCAAGCATTGCTCTGTCAGAGGCAAGCTGCCTGGCTTCTGAAGTCTCCCTTTGAAACCTAAGTGGAAGCTGCCCTGACCCCACAATTCCTGCATGTTTGTAAAACTAGCATTCTGTGGATGACACCAAGGTCTGCCTCGTCTGAGCAGGAGCCAGGCCACCAAGGATCATGGCTGAACATCCATGCAGTTTGTGGCAATTTGTTGTAGCACACTGAGGAAATCAATGAAGTAAGCCAAATCATGGGCAGGAGGTATTATCGATTCAGATTACTTTCACCGGTTAAATTTGGCATCATGGTAGGGAAATCCACAAGGAATATCAGAGTCCAGTGGCAAGGAAGGACAAGATTAGCTAGATGGGACTGCGTGACTGCATCGTGGATGGATGCGATTCCATCACAGGCAACAAGATCAAAGCAGCAGAGTGTATTGACCCACAGCATCCACAGAAGCAGGTCAAGTTGATCCTAGAGTATGAGAGATGGATAGAACCTAGTGTGCTGCTGTAATTACACAAAGAAATCATGACTAGTCCAAGAGAGAGCTGATACCAGCTAATGGAATTAGACGAGGGCAGCTCTCTATTTGCTGCCATTCCCACATCTCAGCAGCAGTGCTAATTCTCCTCAACAACATGCAGCTACACACGGTGAGGAGGTGAGTGGGCTAGAAAACCTTCCAAAGCTTGAAACAGTCAGAAATTAAATAAAATGTCAAAGGAAACAACTACCTGAAGGGAACTATGTTCTGAAGTTAGATTGGAATCCAATAAGGTGAAGAACTGAAAACTGCGGTTTGAGCTTTGAAGGAACATGTCAGCATAGTGCTACTATAAGAAAAATTAAGGATCCTTACTCCTTAAATGAACATGCGTAAAACAAAAATGATCGTGCTCAAATATTTGGTATTAGTTAACACTGTTAATTTTTACCGTAAACAGTGCAATTTGGGGGAGTCATTAAAACGATACTCATACTTTGCTTCTTGCTCCCTTTGAGATGTGGAAACTAATTTACTGACCGTTGACCCTGGAAAGCTGTGGATCTCTGACCCAGATGATAAAATGGCAGTGATGTCTGGGACTTCTGAGGCTGCTTCCTGAACAGCCTTGCAGCTTTAGGTAGGCTTCCTGGAATGCTGGAGCTTGGACACCTCCCTGGGAGGCCCTTCTGATGAAGTTCAGCTGCCCTGTTCACACCACTGAAGAGCTTCCAGTCTGGTGCTCCAGCTGACCTGCCCAGCAAGAACCTGGGTCCCTTATCAGCTGTGCCAGCAAGCCTGGAGGTGAGCCCAGCAAACTTTTGGTTACATACAGCGCAGCCAACCTGATTGTCACCTTATGGAAGACCACACCAAGGTGTACCAAAGTGAGCCCCTTTAACTCACGAATACATAAAAGAGAATTTTTTTCATTCATTGTATTAGTTGCTATAAAAATTTGCCACAAGCTGGGTCTCCCTCGCACACTTCCCCTCCCCCGACCCCTTTTCTTTCCCCCACCTTCGACTCTCCTTCCCTCGCCCTCTCTCTCCCGCTTCCTTTCCCTCTCTAGTCTCTCTGCCCCGCTCCTCTCTTCCTCTCTCCCCTTCCCCTCTCCCTCTCTCTTGCTCCCATTCTCTTTCTTCCTCTGTCACAACATACTTAGAATGAGCCTCTGTAGCTGGATACTGCTTTTCTTTATCCTCTAGCCTCTGTTCCTCTTTATTAGGTCTTAAGGATTTTCAGGAAATTCTTACAACAGAATTTTCTCCTGTTGGTTTTGAAAGTCACTCATCTCAATCAACAACTCATGTCTGCTGTTTTTTCTAAACAGATTTGATGGTTATTGGTTCCACAGAACAAATAAAACATAGAATCAGCTTCCATTTTCTTAAGGGCCTGTAGTACTTAGTTTGACAATTATTTCTGATGCAACTAAGACAGGAAAAGCATTGTGTTTCTATTTTAAAATACTCTAATCATTTGTATATAAAATCTATAAAATTTCTGAGCTAAATGACAGAACATTTTTGAATTCTTCGTTATAAGGAAATGAAATAAAACCACTGAACAAATTCATAGGACTGTGAAATCAATGTAGCATCTCACTATATGAGAAAACAAGAAATTACTATGTGTTTATATCAATGCGTTTTCTCCTTAGTTTAAAATATCTTCAAATAAACTGAAAACAACTAATAAAGTATAAATTTGAAAATATCCAGATCTAGATCTTCAAAATAAATTTAGAAAAGCTTAGATTTTTTTTTTTAGCTTGAAAAACTTGCCCTTACCATTTAAAATCAAAAGTGGAATCTTAACCCCAGAGAAAGGCAGGATGGAGACAGAATTTTCTCCTCATTTTTTTGTTATGTTTTTCAAGAGATATAAATACGTAACTGTAAAATACTTTTTTATCCCTTTTTGGCTGATACTTTGAATTATTTTGCTCAGGGGTAAATATTTAGTAAACAAAAAGAATTCAGTTGTGGGATCCGAATTCTTTCGTGTGATGAGCAATCTTCAAACGATTTTTGTGAAACAATAACAATAAAATATCTTAAATTCAAACATTTACATACAGGAGTGCTGTTTTGACTTGTTCAGTACTTTGTTGAAAGATCGGGTTAATCATGGAAGGCTTACAAAGGGTTTGTCTACTCGGCCTTCATGAAACATGTTTAACTTCAGGTCAAATAATGGCAGAATCAAATGTGAGCTAAAATATAATCAATTCCAGTACAATCTTCTATCAGAACAAAATCATTTCAATCCTCAAGACAACTTGGCATCAAGTGGAGAGAATCTCAGACAACTCATCTAAATTAGTTCCAGAAAGAGTGATTGTCAAGGGAAACTAAAGATAAGGACAAAGTCATATAACTCCTTATTGGAATCCAATTCTTCAGCAATTTAGACTTCAGGTTTATATTCCTCTTAAAACCCTGCATCAGGAAGATTTCTAAGAATAGACTTACCTTGAGATATAATGGTGGAAGATTGGACAAGTATCAGCTAAATCACGAGACACTCAGATTTTCCTCACTTGCAAATTGAATGAAAGTTATTGTTGCCTTCAATTCTGCCCTAACCTGGACTGGTTTCACACATTGGATATGGCTTTCAGAAAATATCAGTGGAATGTTGCAGAAACATTATGAACCCAGGTGTCAACATTTTTCTCTGGCACTGTGTAATGGAAACCCTTTCATTTAGAGTTCAATATTTCTAAATAGCTGTCAAATCCTATATATGTAGAGCCCCTACCTGCAATTCTAAAATGCAATGAGAAGCGGTTGGATTCTAGTTCTATATACCTATCCCACATCCTTAGTGTACAGGCACCTGTGGAACCATTTTGAAATCAGTGCCCCTTGCAGGAAAGCCAGAGGTGGTGCTGCCCGTGAGGAGTCACCGTGGAACTAAGCCAGTCCTGATATCCATAGTGGCTACATCCCAGGACTGAGGGAAAGGCTGACACACCAGCCCAGTAGTACTCAACCCTGGATATACCATGTCATTTCCTATACACACAAACCTGCAAAGAAGGTAATTTATGAATTATCAGAGTGTGAAATTAACACAATGAGTAATACGAAGTAGAACCATTATAGCAACATGTAGTATTATAAGAATATTACGTAAAACTCATGAAGTGCTTACTTTTGGAATTTCTGTTTAATATTTTTAAACCAAAAATTTACCATGGGGTTATACAAAGTGAAACTGCAAGTTAGTGCAGAACGTCAGACTACTAAAAGATTTTTAAAAATCCTCACCCAAAAGTCTCAAGCCTTAAACCATGCTCTGACTATGTGATACAGTACAGATACTCCAGCCCTCTATGCTCCAGTTTTCATTTGTAATGTTGTAATTTTTCTTTCTCTTTCTCTCTTTCCTTACTCCTTTCTTTCTTTCTTCCTTTCTTCCTTCCTTTCTTTCTTTCTTTCTTTCTTTCTTTCTTTCTTTCTTTCTTTCTTTCTTTCTTTCTTTCTTTCCTTCTTTCTTTCTTTCTTTCTTCCTTCCTTCCTTCCTTCCTTCCTTCCTTCCTTCCTTTCTTCCTTCCTTCCTTCCTTCCTCACTTATTTACCTATTTGTTTTTGTGGTGTTGGGGCTTGAACCCAGGCCCTCACACATCCTAAGCAAGCACTCTCTCACTGAGCTCCAGCCCCAGCCTGACAGAGGACTTTTTAAAGTTGGTATCATTAGTACGGGAATCTTAAAAATAAATCAGCACGTATGCTTTAGTCAACATCATCAAAGCACTATATCTTAAAATGCTGTATCCAAGTGTTGAGCTAAGACTGTGCTCACCAACACTTGGGCTGGGGGAGCAGCTCAGTGGTAAAGCATGTACTTAGCATGTATGAGGCCCTGGGTTCGATCCCCAGCACCACGAAACATTCCTTTTTGTTTTTGTTTTGTTTTTTTGTGAACAGTACTTATTTAACATCCTGTCTGTGCCTTATTATTGGACTTTTATGTTAGCTTTATAGAATACACCAAAATTTATGATGAAACTCGTCCCCAACTACCACATCTAGGACTCACGACTGCGCTCTTGGGAGTTTCAGTCTAGTGAAATTGAAATGACTTGTAAGTTTCCTGTCTGATGTGGCAGGAGTTTCATTTGCAATCTCTTCTTGCTGCTTTCCTGTATCCACAAGGCACTTAATACCCGACTGGTCATCTTGTTTAGCCTTGATGACTCGGACGTCATTGTAAGTGTTCCAATTTTCTGTTTGATCATATCTACACATTTGGTATACAGTGAACACTATTTTTTGGGTTTCTATTCTGAATTTAATTCTTCCTCCATTTCAAAGTAAGACATTAGAAGTTTCTATAGTATCTTTCAACACTATGAATTTATTTAGGTATTACACCAGTGAGAGTCACATATTTCTGTATTATCATTTCCCTAAGAAGGAGGTAAAGATATTTCATCTGAAAACAAACTTCAATTTCAGAATTATTTTGTAAACTGTTGGCTTAACACTAGTGCTTGTACAAACTCATTCACCATTCATTCATAATGTCCCATAGTATTATGGTTTAGACTGAGAATATCTAGGCAGCCTCAGACCCAGCTTTTAAAAAGTGATTGCATAATAGGTTCAGAGCTGAATGTGCCGTTTGGAGGTGGGCTCTGGTCAAAAGAGGAGAGTCACTGGGGAGCGATCTGTACAAGACTATCTCTCTCCCCAGCTTCTCCTTTCTCTCTTCTGCTTCCTGAGCACCATGATGTGAGCAGCTTTCTTCCACTGGACCTTTCTACCAGGTCATTTCCTTGGAGCCAGCTGTGCATGTACTACAACCAAAGTAAAGGTTCCCTCTTTTAAACAGTGTGTGTCAGGTATTGTATCTCAGCAATGAGAAAGTGATAAGGCACATATTATTTCTAAATACAGGTAAATATTAAATATTAGAGCTCTATTAGATTTTCATGGTTTAAAAGAAGCTTATATTCATCACTGTGGTCCATGCTTGCAATCCCAGCTCTCAGGAAAGCTGAGGCGAGCGGACAGCAAGTTTGAGCCCCGTCTAGGCAATTTAGTGAGACCCTGCCTCAAAGGAAAAAATTAAAGAAGGGGTTATGAGCTGGGGATATAGATCAGTGTGAATGTCCTGAGTTCAATACCCAGTACTGAAAAGAAAATAAAAGAAAAGCACACTAACAAGCAATATCTTCATGTTGGTTAGGAAGGCAAATACTCTTGTGTTATTCTAGCTCTCCTAAAATCACCTACTGAGATCTGTAATCTTAGGGTGTTGGCCTAATGCAGCTCACTATACTAAAAGTCCTTTGCTTTTTCTGTTATTTCAATAAAACTTTCTTATAAGACAACAGAGTGACTAGTAGTCATCACATTGCTTTCTACCTTCATTTGCTATTTTTTAATTTTCTCCATTTTTTATTAGCATATGTTAGTAGTACATGACGATCATATTTCTTGTGAGGAATCTGTCTGTGTGCATAACACGTATTATTTTCATCCCCATCCTCTCTACCCCCCTCCTGTTACAGCAATCCGTACATATCCATGTTTATAGCAGCATGTTTCATAATAGCTAAATCTTTGAAGTGGTCTACATATTTATCCATCGACAGATAAAAGTATGGTATTTATATTCAGTGGAATAGTACTCTGCTATAAAGGATAAACTTGAGTCATTTTAGGTTAACATATACATCTTGAGACTACAATGTTAACTGAAATAAATCAGGCACACTAGCTTAAATATCACATGATTTCTCTTACATGAGAAAGCCAAAATATAAATAAGAAACACAATAAAATATAATAAGAAATAGGGAGATATCTTCAAAGGAAAAACTCTTTTTAAAACAGCTTGAAATAGAAATTATATGTAATAGATATCATATGTTTGAAATATGTAGCATGATAAATGACCTATTATGAATAGGCCTGAACAACGATCGAGCGAATGAGAAAATCAAGATTGTAAACATTCATCACTCGCTAAAATTTCCTCCAGCCTTGGTTTAGTCTCTCCCACCTGAGCTTCTCTCCTCACCACTCCCAGGGACCACTGATCCTGTTTGGTTCACAGTAGACTGTTTACATTGCATAGAAATGTACACAGTATTTGTACTCTTTTTTAGGTGTGTCATTTCTCATTCAGTAAACAGGGTACTATGAGTTTAGCCCATGTTACTGTGTGCATAGTCTATTTAGAAGTTATTTCTTATGCATGGATTGCTGTAAAAATTGCTATGCATTGACCCAATATATTCAATCACACAAGAATGGTGATCCAATACAAAGACTTTATTCATGCCAGAAAGTGAGGGCTAATTCACACAGACAGCTCTTTTGAGGTATTTAAATTTGAGGTATAAAAAGACATGCACAGCAACTATCAGGAGTAGAACCTACAAGATATGTATAAAAGGAGGTAAGTTTTCCCTCTTTCCAAGTCATGGAAGAGCAATATTATAAGACTAGTGATATGGCTCGTAACTCAGAGCCTTGGCATTTGTCTTAATCCTCATGGAATCCTAAGAACCCACTAATCACACTTGAAAAATTAATGTTTAGTTGAAAATAACTTATCACTGTATACACACGGATAGATAGGTGATAGATAGATGATAGACAGACAGACAGACAGATGATAGATGGATAGACCATAGTGTTTTTTTTTCTATGAAAGCCATCAGTGTTTTTATTAATCTAACCAGAAATCACATGAGGACATCTACACATTTATCTCTTAACTCTTCAGCTCTTTTGACAAAATATTATGCATTTATGCTTACTTTTTAAATAGTTTATTTCAAGATAACAACTTAGTTGATGGATGAAAGTTCTTTATAAAAAATTCTAGCTTTTAAAGATGAAAGGAAAGAAAGAAGCAGAAAAACATAGCATTTTGGCCCTTACTGAAAGGGTCGGACTAAGCAGTGATTATTCGTGAAAACTAAATTCCATAGTGACAATTCTGTCGAGAGCTTCTCAATGGATAGATCAGGTTGCTCACCCTGTCGATCTGACGATTACGTTTACATCCCTAAAGGGGCAATGGAAGAATGTATCTCATACATTCATGTGATAGGAGACATGTAGCTAATACCTATGACAGATCATACTTAAAAGTTTGACTAAAATTTAATACAGAAACTTCACGAAAGCATATTTTAAAATCCAAATTGGGAACCTTATAAAGAACTGATTGAATTTTTAAATGAATCAATGGCATTGAGAAGCAGGGGAAAGTATATTCTAGAATTAAAACAATGAGCTAAGTGGACTTTTGGAGGCTTAACTGAACAAAACAATGATAAAAAAAAAAGACAATCTAATGAAAGAGGAATATGGACTGGGCGTGAGGATGTACAAGTTAATTGTCTGTTGCCAGGGATGTCTGACGTAACAATGACACAGTGGTGTGTAAATAGGATTGACCTTTTAGTTCTACTTCAGTTAGAGAGGCACCCTGAAGTAGTAAACAAGAAAATGATACCATATGGGGAATCTTTATATTTCCTTGAAACAAAGAAGTAAACAAATTGAGTCCTTAAAGATTAGCAAAGTGCTCATAAAGACTGCAGTTAAGTAGTAGAAACGTGTTTAGTCTCACTTTTTTGGTATGTTTTTATACTAAAATACACAAGCAAAGGAATTTATTATTTTTCTATGACTATGTGTTAATCCCCAAGTTGAGCTGAGGGCTCACTGAACTTTCTTGGTCCTCCAGGAAATCAAGCTCTCCACCTTTTTGCCATTCCTGCCCTGAAATATGTGATCTTTTTACCATCTAAATTATAGTTTTTATTTGATGTTGAATTCTAAAAAACCTATGACTGTCCTTTCTTTCCCCGAGTGTGAATCCCACTATGTATTTGGTCTATTACGCTCTATTCTTTTTTGGTGCCGGGGATCGAACTCAGGACCTTGCGCTTGCAAGGCAAGCACTCTAACCACTGAGCGACATCTGCAGGCCCTACTCTCTATTGTTTGGTTTCTCTTTTTCTCAGTGGAACCAAAAAGCAGCTCCCATTTACAAATTACTAGTGATAAGCTTTTATGTTTACCTTAATTTTGTTTGTGTGTTTTGTCTTGTTTTACAAATGCTGCATGAATTAAGACTTTGGCCAACCATGTTGATTATTATTGAATATTGATTTACTGAGTGTCAGCATGATAAATGATGAAGTAATTAATGATAAAAATAATCAAGTGCCAGAATGAATCCAAAACACAACCTTAGAAAACAAGAGATACCTTGTTTTAAACAGATTTCATGAGTCGCACGCAGATACTATTTTGTGATTCCCAAAGAAGAAACTGCCACTGAGTTAAGTGAGGTTAACCGTGCAGACTAAAGAAATGTATGGCGGTCATTAACTAAGCAGCATATAGTGGACTAACTGTAACTTCTATGAATTTTAACAGACCTTTACAATCCCTGATTGAAATTTTCTGTTTTAATTTTAATAAGAAGGTTTCTAAAGATTATTTAAAATCTTATTTCAAGTTCTATTGAGGAAAAGTTTTGCAAGCTCAGGTGTATATTCTTCTGTTTTAGGTTTAGACATTTTGATCCAGAATACATTCACCAATTTAGTCTGGGGAAAGAAGGTTATATGCCTTTGTCAAGGGCAGAAATTCAGAATGAATATCTGTGTAGTAGGGTTAAAAACAGTATTGAGTCTTTACAAGGAGCACTGGTGAATCAGAAGCTATGTTTTTACTTGAAACTATTGTATGCAGGAATATAAGTCTTTGATGCTTTTGAAAATATAAGTATTTTCTGAAAAAGTGTTCTCTTTGAAAAGACTTCCGTTTTTATAAAGCAACTTATTTCACCAGCAAAATTGGAGGCAAATGAAATGAATTAAAGAAATACCAATTCGTGATGTTGGCACCTTGTCAATATTGAATAATGTTCAAAGGTTCTTTTTAGTGACAAGGGGAATATCCTTTTCAAGGTTTTAAACACCTTTGGAGAATACAGTAATGTTTTTCTTTGCTCTATTAATAAATTATAATGGATAATGCATTTGAGAGAAATAAATATTTCCAATAAATGGAGTAGAACAAAGAGTGCCATCGGGGTACTTCGGGAGTCACACTGGCGTGGTTGTGTTGGGGAAGCCCGATACATACATTTTATACAGGCAGGAAATACCATAATTTGTTCAAAGGCCAACACGTAACCAACCATAGCACATCCAAAGCAGGGCATGGATTCAAGCAGTCTTCGGAGAAGATCTATTAGAAATGGCTGTCTGAAATGTTAGCTTTTGACCCTCCAGCCTTCCAGAGTGCTGGGACTGCAAGTATATGCTGACACACTCAGCTTACTTAGATCATTACATATTTTTAAACAAATTATTTCTTATACATGACGCAAAGTCCATGCCCTAGTTTTGTCACGATATTCACAGTTAACTATAAGTAGGACGAGGGACTGACTATTAAAAAAAGCATCATAAAATTAGCCTGGGAAATTCTATCTGAAATATAATCTTTCTCAGTTCAATATCAAGTATGTTTTAATTAATTTATGACTTTACCTGGCTTTTAAGGAAAGCTATAAAAATACATTTCCATGCATACTGCTTGATTGAAAATCATTATTAATTTGGTTAGAATTCTCCAAAGTATATTTTATTTTTAAGTTACATTAATAGAATTTGACTGAATTTATCATATTATAGAAAAAAATTAGACACTATTATGATGAATTTAGTATAATGATATTCAACATGCATTTCAATTTCAATTAGTTTAAAAATTAGTACAGTATCAAAGGTACAGTGATACAATAAGTGAGACATAGTTTCAAAATTAAGCTGACAATATGCAAATATTTATGTTCTGCTTCATTAAGAAAGCATTTACTATTAGTATTCTCAATTATCTTCCTAATTATTAAAATAATGATAACGGGAGCCAAATAATTGTAAGATAAATTATAACATAAGGATAGGGCAAATATTTCTCCTATCGTATTCTGCTTCATGTTTTGTTTGAAAAATATTTGTGAAAAAATTCCAGAATTATTACATGCTTTCATTTTTTGTTCAGTCTTTTTGACTATGTTCAGTGCCAGAAATACTTAAAATGATATACTTTGCAAGCAAAGTCAGGAGAATTTAGAGAAATCTGTATGAATTGAATTTAATGAAAACATTACTAATAACAAATGGAGAATCAAATGAGGATTTCAATAAAAATTTATGTACAAATCGAAATTTCCCCATGAAACATCGCAAGCGTGTATTTAAGGCCTCAAATATATGTTATTTGTAATTCAGTAAATTGACCAGTACTACTGTGCCATTACTTTCTTCAGCATTTTAACTCACTGAGGAATATATTTACTATTGTCTTAGTCAAAATTTATAACTGACTCACTACTGAATAAATAAAAACACTGTCTCAAAACTTAATGCAGTCTGTTCAATCATATAAATCCTATAACTCGAACTGCGGAATAACAGATTTGATCATATTTTAAAATCAACTAGCAAATTGCAAAATCTTTTAACAAATATTATGAAATCTATCTGAAAGAATAATCTACAAAATATGGACAACTTAGAAATAAGACGACATGACCAAGAATATTCATGTGTTTCCCAGCCACTTTTTCTCTGTGTATTGAAGTGTTAATTGAAGTAAATTTAATATTTGAGATCCTTAAAGGCAGACACGTAATTAACACCACATATTTCTCAAAACAATACCTTATTTCAGTTTTTCTTAAATTTTAAACTCCTTAGAATTATTATAAAAACTGTTTTTCCTAACGTGCGTCTGCAAATCATTCATTGACTATTCACAGGTGTTGTGTATTCAGTCACGTTCCTGCTTTTGTACATATGATACGGCTGTGCATCACTCGTATTTATTATTCCCGGTTACCTTATGTCTTAGTTACTGTTCTCTCGTTGCTGGGGCAAAATACCAGACACCCAGAGTTAGGGGAAGAAAGGTTTATTTGGCTCACAGTATGTAGAGGCTTCAGTCCACAGTCAGCTGGGTCTGAGGCAGGGTGGCAGGGCAGACAGGCAGAAGAAAGCAAGGTAAGCAAGGGAGCAAGAGAGAATGGAAAACAGGCATCTTTTTGCCCCTTATATCTTATCCAGGCTCTCTGCCATTAGGGAGATAGCACTCCCACCCTTAGTCCTCGCGCCCTTAACCCTAGCATCATATCCTTGATCCCAGCAGAACTAAGCCAAACCAATCAGTGAACTAATTTAGCAATCACACACTCTAGACGCAGCCCCACCTATGACCACTGAGGCCTTGGGGGGACATCTAGACACAAAGCATAACACCTTTTGTAGGTGTTATGCTTTCCACCTTCTGAAATTGTGAACTTAGAACACATATTTCCAAACTTGCTTTCCATTGTGCTTACCAGAATGACCTGCATAGAGTATCATTTCTAGAGTGAAATCTTTATGTTGTCATTACTCAAGGAAGCTCAAAGTTTAGAAAATAGATGAAGAATAATAAAGAATCATGTATCAGAAACCAACTCAGATTGTATCAATCTGTAAGACACAAAATTATGTTGTCATATAATTTCTATGTAGGGGAATGGCATTAAAATAAGTAATTTAAGAATAACAAATATAAAACACAGAATAATTATGTTCACTGAACAGTGAATGGGAACTTCTAAGACAGCAATTCTAAAATCCAGTGAGGTAATTTATAGAAGGATGTTGAAGCCATGTATGAAATTGGAGAAAAAGATTACCATAAATTCAAATACATCTTAAAAAGATGAAAAAAATCTCCTTAAAATCCTCCAAATATTATACTAATGAGTATATATTTAGTACCTAAAGTCAGATTCACAGATTTGGGGCTATTAGATTGACTAACTGTTGTAAAAATAAACTAAGCAAAAAGGTTTTCTATGCACCAACACACTACAATGGCAGAAATAAAACCCAATCATATATTCTAAGTACCAGAAAGGTTTGTGTATTATAATAATGTGTTAGTGTATGTAATGAACAATATTTGATGAAAATTTAGAATGAGGACGTTTCAGTTTTAGTTATTGTGACGTTACTTAAATCTCATGAAGAGAAGCTGTAAAAACACGAGAAATATGTGTCTGAACGCATGCATATGACAAACAAACATGAGGACTCAATATTCAAAAGAAAAGCACAATTCTATAAGCACAATATTCAAAGTACTTGTCTCTCACTTCCTATACTCTTTGGACACATTTGCCAGTTTTCTACCACTGATAAATAAAGTAGGGGATTAAGTGTAGATTTTGAGAGGTGATTGCGAATAGGAGGAAAAACAGTAGAATTAAGGACCTAGTAAGGAGGCAGGCCCTTAGAAAATACTCCAGCATTTTAATTAGAAACCCTGAAGGAGGATGTCCCAGAAGTAAAGAAACATTAAAACACGTGAGACCCTACAAAAACTTTAACTTCTCAGTAGGAAAAGAGATCTAGGAATAGAAAAAACTGAATTGTACATCAATCCTCACAAATGTTTTAACTCTGCCTTATGTTAATTTAAGCACTACGATAGGATTATATTCCCTCAGGATAACTGCCGGAAAACAAAATAATTTCTCTGTTCTAGGAATATCATCAAACAAAGCCTCTACAATTTATTGGACCTAATATACTCCATTGGAGCCAAAGTTACCAGATATATCACAGATGAAATAAAATGACAGCCAAGAGGAAAAACTGGACTATAAAAAAAAAAAAATCTTGAAAATATTAGTCATAAAATTTAAAATAACTAAAAAGAAAATTTAAATAACTAATTAGTACATTTAAGACAACAGAGAAAAAGAAAACCTCCGCAAAGAGTAGAGATTTAGATTTTTAAAAATCAAATGAAAATCCTAAAATTTAAAACTATAATAGTCTAAAAGCTAAATAAATGAGCTTAGTAGTAGTAATTTGCTCATGGAGAAAAAGGTGTTATTAAGAATAAAATAAATTAGCATAAATATCAAGATTGAAAATGGGAGTGAATAACAGGATGAAAAATTAAAATACATATATGTGTTACATATTGTTATATAAGATTGCTAAAGAAAAACAAGTACATGCTGTATTAGTGAATTTTCCTGTTGTTGGGGCCAAATACCCAACACCTACAAGTGAAAAGAAGAAATGCTTTATTTGGCTCCAAGTTTCAGAGGTTTCAGTCCATGGCCGGCTGGCTCGCGGCTAAACCATCAGGTGGGAGAGTGTAGAAGCCGTTCTGCTCGGCACCTGATGGCCACACAGGAGAGCCCGAGAACAGCACCACCGATGTAGGGGCGGAGAGCCGGACCCAGACCCGAGGTCATGTCTCCATGACCCACCCGGACACCCCAGAAGGCAGCCCCCGCGTCAATCAAGTTGATGCCTAAGCTCGGCAAGCTCCGTGGTGCTTAAGAGCGCTACATTGAATATGAAGATACAGGAAACATGAAACTAAAGGTAGAGACAATGAGTCACCAGCAAAAACCAAGAGGGCACGATTCTAGTAAAATAAGAAGCGGGCTTCAAAGTGAAAAGCATTACTAGCTTCACCATTAGAACATGTACAGTTTCTGGGAAAATAGCACATTGGTTCTAAATGTGTTAACTCTGAATAGACTCAAATTTTATGAAGCAAAAACTGAAATTAAGGGCAATGAGACAAATAAATAATTGTAGTAGGTAATTTTATCTAAATCTGTGTATACTAAGAGAAAAAAGACAAAAGAAACAGTAAAAATAGGGAATATTTGGAGAGCACACTTATAAATCCCATCAACTACTTATATATGTAGAGTCCACCAAAACATGCACACACATTTCAGAAAAAAAACTTGTATCAATATTTTAATACTAAATTTATTGAGACATCACGAGCTTCATACAAGTTACCTTTGATTTCTACAGTTACAAGAGGTGCTCTTAGTGGTGGCCACCAGCCTCTAGACATTTATGACATTTATTAGTACAGTGAGCTGCTCTTGGGTAACCCCCGTCACTGAGATTGCTGCACGTGCATTTTCAATTTCTTCTTTAAGGGCCAGCAGTATAGTGGGTTTTCTGCTATATACGGCACCCTTTAAGGTCTCCGTAGGAGAATAACACCAAATGTTGAAAAAAACATACTAGTTTTCTTTTCCGGAAGTATGTATGCATTTTTTGGATCGCTTCCTCCCTCTCCCCGCTCTCCCCCTCTTTCTCACTGTACAGTGATTTTCCGGTTTTCTAATCATTAAAACACTGTGTTTGTAAGTAAGGGACAGATACTAGGAAAGGAGTAAACGTATATTGTCTATTTTGTACAGGATCACAATGCGTTGCCACAAAATGTTCTCATGGTCTGACAGTCGGTAGGCCTCTTAGACCTGGGCAAGAAAAACAGTCATTCTAGGCCACACAATTTAGACCCCATCTGGACTTTCCCTTTTCCAGCTGTTCTTTTCCTGGCAGATAAGGGGTCTAGGAGGAAAAGGCTAATACCCATCTGGAACTTGTGTTGTCACCCACTTTCTAATGGTTAGGATACTGGGTCTCACGGAAATTCCTCCCAAGTACCCCCAAGTCTCTTGCAGAACCTGTAAGGTATTTTTCCATAAACTTTCCTCCA
Organism: Hystrix cristata; assembly: GCA_004026905.1. Classification (NCBI taxonomy): domain Eukaryota; kingdom Metazoa; phylum Chordata; class Mammalia; order Rodentia; family Hystricidae; genus Hystrix; species Hystrix cristata. Next base: position 86,445 of record PVJO010005148.1, on the reverse strand, counting down.
GTGGGGGGCCATGCTACCTTGTGCAGGTTCTGCAATGCAGTGGCCCTGACCACATGCAGGGGTGGAAAATTATCAATATCACTTGTATTTGTGGGTTGAAGCACCCATACATGTGGGCATTCAGTCCTTCCTAAAGAAGCATGGAGCTAAAAATAGCAAGTGAAGCCAGGAGAAGGCCTCCTGCTGGGGCAGGGTCAGGAAGCAGGCTGCAAATTCTGCCCTACAAAGCAAAATTTTTCAGAAATAGGAACTTTAAATTTGACCTTTTGGGTTGTTTGGAAATTATAACAGTGTAAGAACATAAGAACTTTTCTTTAACAGCTTGATTTATGATTTTAAATACTTAGAAATGTTTTGTATATTTATTCCTGCACCATAACACCTTTCCCCAGATTTGATGAGCTTTGACTCTGTTTCTTTAATCTATGAGCTCACTAAGTGACTCTTGGGACACATGCAGGCTTGCCTGACCCTTTGTCAGCAGTCTGTCAGCTGACTGGCCGGAGTTGGCCTGTGGTAGGAGGTGTTAGCTGCAGTGACTAAGTTCCTTTCCATGAGCAGAGCCCCTGGTGGCTCTGTGTTGGTGACTAAGTTTGAAAAAGAGGCACAAATACATACAAGGATTCTTGCAGCCCGCACTCAGAAGTATGGCAGCTCAGCTTCCATTGCATTCTATTGGCAAAAAACAAGCCACAGTCAGCCAGGATTTAAGTAGCAGGAAAAGAGATTTCAATTCTTGACTGAACGGAGCCACAAAATTCATATTGAGGGGTGAGGATTCGGGGAAAGCTCATAACTGAGGTCATTTGGCAACCAGTTATGAGGGTTCTGGAAGCTCGGTCTGTACTATGACTCCAGGACCACACATGTTAGTGTCCGCCTGCTTATAAATAGCGGAGAATCCTCTCAGAGTCCACCAGTAGATTCACTGTCAACATTTGCTTTTCCTACTAGAATTCTTTTCATGACATTATGATAAAATATAAAACACTTCGATAAAATACAAGTGACTTCACGAACAAGTAATAATTTATTTAAAATAAGTAGTTCCATCTGTTTAATATGAAAATGAAAATACAATATGTAGATAGAAGAACAATTTACTTTACATTACACATCTTTTTAAACATGTCTCCATTAATAAAGACAGTGTGACCCAATTGTTATTTTATACTTAAAAGCATATTTAATTTACAACTGGCTCACATTTACCTTGAACGTTTTCAGTCTTCATGTGTTCTTCTCAAACAACTCTTTGATGTTGGGCCTTGAGCAATTCATTTTTTTGTATCCGTAATGGATGGAATAAAGGTCAACTCAGAGGCCTTGCTGTACGTCGCCTGGGGGAGCAGAGACATGATTGAGTCTGAGAACACAAATCAGTCTCACAGAAAAATTATTCCCAAAATGATATGATTACAAAGGCACTACCATTTAATGATCCTTCGCTTTGTAATGCAAGTCAAGTGTGAAAGTAGATGAAGGAATATACAATACTGTGAGATGTAAGAAAGAAAGAAAATCCACGCTACCTGCAACCTAAGAAAATATATCCTCAGAAAGTACTTGTAATTCATTTAAACAAATGTACATGTTACAAACAAATTCCAATCTACTATTGAAAATACTTTACTTATTTCAAAAATTAACTGATCAACTCTGGCAAAATCTCTTTTTTCATACTTTTACTTGACTAGCAAATCCGCAGAAAGTGTTCTCCAAAGAATAGATTTCTAGTTAAAGTTTTGCCATCAATTTTCCAAACCCCGTCTGAGTAATCTTATCACTAATATTAGAATATACTACTTTTACCAGATATATTTTTACACCAATTTATTTCAGCACTCAAATGATTACACTACATGATCATTCAAATTAGTTTTTGCTTTTGAAATCCATACTAGACTGGCTATTATTGGGAATCTATAAATCTAACCAATTAATCTGGTACTTTTGAACTTTAAACATTCCATTTTTTAGTTCATAATTCAAATCAACATTATTGTACTTAAGAATGTACATAGAGTCTGATTATCGGTATTTTTTAAATATTTTACCTGCATTTCAAGAATGTGTTCCAATTTTACTTCAAAAATATTTTTGTACTTAAAAAAGAAAATGTTCTCGAGCTTCCCAGAAATCTTTAGATGTCTAATAAATTATATTTAGAAATATTGCTTCCTTTAAGATTCTTAAGTTTCTGTACTGCTAGCTGCTATATTTTCTTGAAATTTTCAAATAAAATCACACATCTTTGTTAATTGCTCAATTACACATTTTAAATTGGAATTCAAAGGGTAAAATCTTAGTGATTCAACTTACATTAAACATATTATCTTAAACATCACAAAAATACTCTATTTATGTCTGTGCCTATCTCCAAATGTTTTAAAATTAAAGATGAAGAATTAGTGAGATGATCCTAAGTAATGCAGACTCTTAGTTCCAGCTGTTTCAATGTCTACAGTTAGAGAGTTGCTTGACCACAAATCTACATTTCTTTATCTTCGTCATCCTCAGATCAGGCTGAATCCTACTTATATTTTACTATGATAGACTTTCATTTGACACCAAAACTCAAAATCTGAACTCATATGTGTTAATTTATATATTATCAACATTCAACTCCATTCCCAGACTATAGCTATCATTTTTCATCAATCATTTAGACTTTTTATTATTTACATGTTTAGATTTAACACCATGCTAGTGCCCAGGCATGGTTGTAATTCCAGCATTCTGGGAGGCTGAGGCAGGAGGATTGTAAATTAAAGTACAGCAGGGACAATTTAGAGACTAAAGAGATCCTGTTTCGGAAAAAGAAAAAAAGAAAAACAGAAAGTGCTGGGAATTTAGTTCAGTGCAATGGTCTTGGATTCAATCTCCAGAACAGGAAAAAACAAAACAAAAAACAAACCTAAAAAGTCATACTGTCTCTATATCGAAAGTTCTTAACATTGTATACTTTGCATATATCCCATTCTGTCCTAGCATTTTGAACTGTTTTGCCTCATTCAACTAAGAAGAACTCCATGTCGCTTTCCACATTTTTCCCACTTTGCAGACCCACAAATTTACAGTTGTGGAGATGGCCTCCCACTGGATTTCATATATACCCTGTGACTTCTGCTGACCCTGCAGTCAAATTGTAAAATTATGTTGCAAACAGTAATAAATATTTAGTTAGTGTGGAAACCGTTGCTTTCAGCTTGTATTCACAGCTTTGCTGTGTCAAATTCCCTTAGCAGACGAAGACCTCGTCAGAGATCAAAGTCGTACATTACTTTTGCTTTTGCCGGAGAACTGTTTTGCAATCATCAAAAGTAACGTCCCTGGGAAAATTTGAGAAGCGATGGGACACAAGTAAACATTTTGAATTCTGAAGGTCATCGTGAAGATCTTTAAAATGACTAGGTGGGGTGGGAGATCAAGGAGGGAGAGGAGATGGAATCCCTGGAGCCCTTGGCGAAAGATGCTTCTGAACTGGATGTGTGTTTGTGGGAGGTAAAAAGCCTAGACGCTTATGTGACAGCTGAAGTTTAGTTGTGGTGAATGGGTCCCAGTCCAAGGAAGAGTTTGCTTGAGATGACACTGATGCTGGGGATAAAACTTTCTAAAGTTTTGGGGTTGTGGACAACGTGTCACGGAAGAGAAAAACTCAATGACAAATAGTCTTCCCTCGCCAGAGGTCACAGTGAGAGGATCAGAGAGAACATGAAAAACTATCTGCACAGGAGGCATTTTGAAGTTTGACCCAGCGGCCCTGATTCAGAGCCCAGGTGCTGTCATCCTCCCCAATAGAGCGCTCAGTCTGCGGTGGAGAAGCGTGGTGGCCACCAGCAGCCTCCGCAGTAAGCAGCAGAGCAGATCTACGAAGAAACAAAGACTAGAGCAGACGTCAACCTGATGCCCACAGACACAGTCCAGAGCCTCTTGGAAAAAAGTGGGAATGATTCTGAAGCAGGCATTGATTTCCTCTACTTACGCAGACATTGAGGCAGCAATCTTTGGGAATTTGTATTAGTGTGACCTGGTTGAGTTTATAGGCTGAGAAGGCACAAGGACACTGATTTCAAAGCAAGTATTGAATATGTATGTGCAGTCCAAGGTGCACTTTTTCCTTTTCAAGGGTGAATGAGTGTTTTGTCTTGCTTTGACATCTGAAATGTGATTATTAAAAACTGATTTAAGGAAAGTCGTATCAGTATGAATGGTTCTCTGACTGTTCTTCTCAGTGTCAAAAGTGATAAAACTTGAATATTCCCACTGCTGCCAAGAAAATATTTATTGAACTGGGGTGGAATGAATAAGAAAATCTGGTTGTCATGGGAAATTTCCCATGGAGAAACTCTGGGGGAGCTTTCGGATTTTTCTGTTTTGTTTTGTTTTATTTTGTTTTTTGGTGCTGGGGATCAAACTCAGGGCCTTATGCTTTGCAAGTCCAGTGCTCTAACCACTGAACTAAATCCCCAGCCCCACTTTGGAGGAGCTTAGCAGGGTTTTCTAAAACAAATAATTTGGAGAAGGGAAGGAAATTTGCATTTTTGTTTTGATAAGATGCAATTTTGCCAATTACATGGCCCTAATTATATTCTAGTACTATTGGTTTATGATATATAAGTATTGTGTAATATTAATTCATTTCTTCTGAATCTTCCTGGATGAGGTAATTTAAATTTATCATCTCACTTAGTCTTCTCAACACTAACCCTAATGGGGACTAGAGAAGTTTAGTAATCTTCGGTGCAGTGATTGTCAGTAACAGTGGAGCGTCTGAGATCGTGCCGTCCTTGCGGCTGACCATCTGCCATGGCACAGAACTGTGGATGAAGCGCAGGACCCCTGGAGCAGAGACGGAGCCTTCGTGACCTGTCACTCATCCAGCATCCTGAGCTTCAAGATGCTGTCCGTGCACTTGCGCCCTCAGTCCTACACGTCAGTGCAGAGGGCCCAGCTCACTGGGGCACACACTGTGGGGCTGGGTCACAGCTGAGGGCATGTGACCTGTGGAACCTGATGTTTTATGCAGACACAGAAAACCTGCCTAGTCTTTGCTCTGGAGAGATTCGGGGTTCACTTTATTCACTACGTTTTACTTTATTGTGCTCTAGTCCAAAGGGACAGACAATCTTGTGCAATCCAAGACTGTTCACTAAGCAAACATCATAGAGAAGGTGCTCTGCACTATAAGGAGGGTCATGTCTCCGGCTGCAAGATGTGCAGAGAGACCTGTTTCTCCCCTCAAAAAAGCTACACTTGATTTCTACAGCTTCTCCCCTTCCAGGGAAGGTCATCATGGGTCTTCTCTCTGTTGTCTGTCTCATTAACAACCAGGTCTCAATAGCAGAGTCAGGACTGAAACCCAGGCCTTCTGCTCCAGTAGCTGTAAAAAGCCTTGGGAAAGTATTGAGCAAGATTTCAAGGTGACTCATGTACTTAGTATTAACGAAGAAGGAATTCAGACTTCCAGGTTGAAGAGATGAGAGAATTTAAGTAGGAGAATAGAACTGTGTTAGCTAGAAGAAAGAAAGAAAGAAAGAAAGAGGGAAGGAAGTAAGGAAGGAAGGGAGGAAGGAGGAGATGGAGGAAGGAAGGAAGGAAGGAACAAACGAACGAATGAACGAAGGAAATAGAACTAGCTCAAATTTGAGATTAAACTAAACTAACACACTGGAATGTCATCTTGGCTGATTCACTTAGAAACAACAACCAAAGAGAAGTAATTGGAAATGTTCACTTGCCCTGCAATAAACTCAACAATTAACAATTAAAACTTGTATGTTTAAAAAAAAATATGAAAAATATGTTAAAACATAAAATGATTTTTGTCTATATAAATTGATACACACTCTAATGAAAAGAAATTCCTGAACACCATGGAGCAGAGTTGGTAATGCCTAATCCATAAGCCCAGCGACCCAGGAGCAGGAGGGAGGAGTGGTTCGTACATGAGCAAATGCATCCTTGGGGTAGCTCCGGACATCACAGTCATGGAAGTTAGAAGGGAAAGTGTGTGGAAGAACCGTAAGGGGTGCTGTAACCAGAAAGCATTTTCTTTCTTCGCGAGCTTGTGAACCCTGGTGGCCCTTGGAGGGCTCGCATCTGTGGCTCAAATCTTGGGAGTTTCCTGAAGCTCACAAACGTCTGGGGCTCTGGGTGTGGGGAAGCCTTTGCTCCCCACAGGAACAGCATTCAAATAGAGTCAAACAAGTTTCATCTTTGGTTCTCATCCTTTATAATACATTTTATAAAGAAAAGAAAAGGTAAGTACTCTCAACACAGCCATTTACACCATAATTCTTTTGGAGTTAGAAGAAAAAGATAACTTTTTTTTCCTTCAGAATTTTGGGTATCTTTGTCTGTAATTTAGAGTTGAATTTGTTTTGCATTTTACATATGTTTTAAATAAGGCAATAAAAGCATTATACCTATGTTTCATATATTTAATGAATTATCTTCTTTATTTTATATATATAAAATATACAAAAATTCATTTGTTTATATACCACTATATAAAATTATAAATTTATGTTCATATATATGCATATGTATATGCATACACATGTACAAAACATCTATATATACATATGGTGTGTTCAAAGAAGATAGATTTGAGAATAGTCTTTAAAATTTATTGTCACATAGAAAAGAGAGATATTGATCTCAGCAATTTGAAACACAAGCAGAAGGGGTGAAATCTGCCTCTGAAGTGACATACTTCCAGTGATATAGATGAATTCCGAAGACCATAACTTAACTTTAGTTAGTGTTCTAACTCACAACAACTGTCCGTCAGCGTATAACAGTGTATCGTTTCCCATCAGTCGAAAAGGACAGTTCTCCAGGATCACAAGCAAGAGATGCATGGAAAAGACATGTTGCCATGACATCAGTCATTGGCACACAGAAACATGGTGTGTAAAAGAAATACAAAATAAATAAATAAATAAATAAATAAAAAGAAATACACCTCATCTGCCTGAAAGAAGCTCGTTTCTCCCAACTCTGCTGTGAAAAGTGGGCTTATGTATGGCCACCAGAAATCTGCTTAGTAGTCGTCAAGATAGCAGGCTGAATGGGGTCACTTCCGAAATCACATTTCATTGTTTTAGGTTGGTGCTAAAATAAAGTCCTTGTTTAAGAAGAATTCCAGTCGCCTTCAGAGGCAATGTCCTCTAGCCAATTTACCCTGAACTGAGGAAGGAGCTGGCTACACTTTCCTCACAGGGAATAATGTAAGAGAAAAAAATGGAGGCGCTGGTGCGGGGTGGAGAGAAGGGTTCGTGGGCCCTTTCCATATCAGTTATGTGTAAAACACCAGGAATTTTCTGGTCCAGTCTTTCAGTCATAGCAGATACACGTAGTGGGAGAAAGCAAAGCAGATTGGCTCACTTCCAATACCAAGAAAAGATTCTCAGCACATAGAAAATAGCAAAGATCATCACTGTGCCAACTCCCAGAACCTGGAGTCCATACGCTCATGCCCACTGCCTCTTCGGCTACTATTTTGGTCCGTCATCTCTTGGTTGCCTCTTTGTCTGAACCTAGTAAGACATAACACACTCATGTAATAGATAATGTGAAGTACATTTATTGCATAGAGACCGGCAGTAAGAGACATCAGTCTGAAGTCTGCTGCCTGCACCAGTTCCCCAAGGTTCAGGAAAGCTGTGCAGCACACATGCAGTCTTGGCTTTGTGTGTCTACTTGAAATCACAGGCAAGAGACCCCCTAATGCAGTCATATCGCCTGGGCTGAACATCTCAGAGGCTGTGCGACTCACAGGGCAAAGCTTTGAAAGACATCCGGCTTCTAGTGGAGAAAAGAGAAAATTCTGGGCTCTCCTGAGAAGTTTTTTCCAAACTCAGAGTGTCACTTTGCCTAGAGGGGGGACAGGAACAAACCAGGACTGTGCCATGGGCTTCTCTTTATTTTGAGCTATTGCAGTCCACAGATATTCTTGAAAATCACAAGCAAACGAGGATGAGGGTAGATCATTGTGAAACCACCTGGAGATGTCTCCTGTAGAGGAGAAGGGAGACTCTGTCTTTGTCTGTCTGTCTATACTTGTATTGCATCCATTTTAAATCTCAAGCCATAGAAAACCACCCTATTCGGGGTGTAAATTACTCTAATTTTAAAACAAAGTGATGTAGGTAGCTTCCTCCACTCTTCAAGAAAATATTGTAAATGATTCACAATTCTATAAATTCCTGAAAAGCAACACTTATCTAAGTTTGGGTCTCTATATCCTAAACTCAAAATATACTCAGTTATATATATTTTTACAAAATAACTCTTGTTATCTGAAAGTATGTTACTGAAATTAGCAGGAAATTTTTCTTAGCCTGTTTTCTGTTAGTATAAGAAAATGCATGGAACTGGTTAATTTAGAGAACAGAAGTCCATTTAGCTCATAGCTTTCGTGGTTGGCAAGTCCAAGACCTTGGTACTGGCATGTGGTGGGGGCAGAGGGCATCACACAGCGAGCTGGACAAAGCTCACATTCTTCCTGGCCTTTTAGACACACTGTGATATTGTGGGGCTCCACTCTTATGACTTCATCTAACCTTGATTACCTCTCAAAGGTTCTGTTTGCAAAGATTACTAACATATGAATTCAGGGATTAGCTTGCCAAGCATTCAAATCATATTTAAAATGAATCCAGTTTTGCAGTCATTGAACACAATACCAGTTATCCACAACTTATAGATGCAGGGGCTTAGTTTGCTCTTGGTTTCAGTTTACAGTTGGCTGGCTCCAAGGAAGAAACATGGCAGAAGTGAGTGGTAGAACAAAGATGCTTCGATCATGGCTGCCTGGAAGCACAGCAGGAGAACAATGCCAGAGAAGAAGGGAGAAGGAACCCAACGAGACCCAACAATGACCCCAAGACCCCACCTCCATTACTCAGCCAGACTCCTGGAACAATCCCCAACCTGGTAGACAGATCCCAAAGTCAATCAAATTGAAACATCTAGGAAATTCAGACTTCTTAGCAAACCTGCAATGCTTAAAAGGCATATAATATGAAAGATAATTTTTTTCAATACTAGAAAGAGGAATAGATTTTAGTCATAAGAAGTGAATTTATCTTTTAGCAAATCAGGAACACAAATCTTTATGGTGTTAAGTCATTTATCGAGAATCAGTAAATTAATTCTCAAAGACTAATATCTTCCATTATAACTTTTTAATGGGTGAAAATATATTATCACATTTTAGAATAATATTCCATTTGCATTTCATCATTTTGTTCATTTTGTTTTGGTTTTTATCCTGCAGTTTTTATTGCAAATAGATTTCCAACATTATCCAGCGTGCTACTCATCTTGGCTATTTAAATACTTGAATCTAGGCCCCTTCTACCTGGCCAGAATGCCAAATACTATTGATCCTTGATCCTGTGATCATATAATTGGCTACCACTATGTATACTACCCATATGAGAACAATTCTCTGTAATTCAGAACGGGAAAATGGAGATTTAATGACATCCTCAATCCCTCGGAATAGCACTTGGTGAGCATCCCAGCATTTTATTGTATGTTCTCCTTAAAAATGATGTGTTTGTAGTTATTCCACACATGATTCTGATTGCTGTGCATGTTGTAAACGCTGTACTTTCACAAGGGTTCAAAAATGTGCACAATTTTAATATAGAACCTGAGAGGCATGGAAATCTTTGGGAAAAAAAAAAGAACCAAGGCAGAAAACACATCTACAGAATGGAAAGAATCCCCCCTTGTCCTCCAGGAGCCTGAACTACTTCCGCTCAGCCACATTTGTCACCTTGGCCCCCATGGACACCAGAAAGACTGTCGTATGCTTTGTCCACACCAGGATGTGCTTTCTGTAGTATCCTTCTGAAATTCTTGTGTACCAATCCAATCCAAAAAGGTCAAATTGGCTGCCTGTGGCCATGTCATCATATGTAAAATGTGTTGCCTTGCATTTCCTGTCATATGGAGTTATATATTCCATCTATTTTATCCTCTGTCCTGAACTAAACATCTCTTGAAAGAATTAATGAAAGAATGGATATGTGAATAAAGTAATATTTACTCATTCTGAAATCGAAAATAAATAAGTATTTCTAACAATGCGCACAATTTTTAAATGACTATGACAAAATCTTTAACTCTCTTGACTCTAAATCTGAAAAGGAAACTGTAATGTCCATTGCATACTTTCATCCACCAATGATCTCAACATGTTCAGAGTGATGGAAGAGTGAATGACTAAATTAGAAGTTATTACAATGAAAGGGCCATTGCCAGCACTTGCCCTCAAAATATCCTCCAAGCTCCTCTCTTCTTTTTCCTTCCCACTTTCTGAAGCGGCTTTGAAAGTCCTCTTTCCTGAGTGTCTTTAGCACAAGTGTTCAAAAATCTAGCAAATGCTGCTTCCAAGTGCCGTCCAATAGAAAGGCATGCTTGCCAAAACATTTTGATGTGTCCTCATGCACCTATTCGCCTTATTCACAGGTCTGGCATAATGTGGTCTGCGTCTCCCCAGAGTCAGAGTGACCATGAATGGTAAACATTTTGAACTGATTCAGGGTATCAGGTGAGCCAGGACAGCGCGACTAAAGAGGGTGGAGGCTAAAGATGTCCAGATCTGCTTCAGGAAGTGCGAGGAATGAAGAAACGTGATCCAAGTCCTTTGGTTTTTCTCTTAATCTTTTACTATAACAAATACTGGTGAGAAACAAGTTCACAGGCACCTCATTTCAAACACACACTAGAATATTGGGAATTATTGAATCTGACCATGTGTTTGATTTTGATAGACATTTTCAAATTTTCCTCAGCATGGTCTGCAGTGATTTAAATTCCTACTGGCAATATATTAGTTTTCCCTATAACACAGTTTTTTTTTTTAGATTTTTATTAAAATTTATCCAAAATTACACAAACTTACAGGCAATTACACAAGCTAACAGATCACAACACATTGTGAGTTTTGCTTATGACCATGAGCAACGTACACAACCACCTACACACAGCAGTAAGTCACAGCTATATAAAATAACTATACTACCCATTGTACGTGTCACTGATTTAAGTTTGGGTTATTAGGTTCTTATTTTTAAGATATCATTATTCCTCTGGATTCCCATTCCCCTCCCGCTTTGCCCTCTTCTTGTTGCCTTGAACCCTTTGTCTATTAGCTTATATCTATCACTTCCAATCACAAAGAGTACATTTCAAAAATTTTGATACTTACAAATCAGAGAGATGAAAAACAGGCCTTCAGAACTGTTACAATGTCCACTTATCTTTATTTATGTATGTATGTATGTATGTATGTATGTATGTATGTATGTTTGGTGCTGGGGATCAAACACAGGGCCTTGTGCCATTTATCTTGATTTAAATCAAACATGTGTGGTATGCTTTGTATCCGTTGCTATTTCTGTGACAGTGAAGCAAAAAGTATTCATTTTTTGCATCTTTTTATTGAGTGACGGGTCTAGTAGTCATTGATTTATAAATCCATATTACAAAATCTGATCTTCCCTAAATGTATATTACATATTCCTATTGTGTATATTTCATATGGAAGAAATAGTAGTGGTCAACTTCAGTTTTCCTAAAGCCTACTCAGTTACACAGAAAAGGTAATTGAAAAATCCATGTTTCTATATTCAGTTACTTCCAGGCACTTAGTGTGATCCAACGTATGTTCTTAAGTAAGGATGCTAATTATGGATAGTTTTTTTTAATTTATTTTGTGTTTGCAGAGTTAGTCTACCTTCATTATTCTTCTATTTTTTCTTTTCATTTGTGCAATTTCCTTTGCTGATCCTTCTCACATACCTTTGATGTAAATTTTAGAATGAGGTTGTTTCAGATCAAAAGAGCAGGATTACTTTTATTGAACTCTCCTTAACTTTAAAAATTGGCTATGAGACTTGATATAGCAATGACGTTGAGGCTTATACTAGCCTACCTAAATGTTTTAAAACTCTTATAAATCACTTAATATATTTTAAAGTTTTCTTCAGTTTATTATTTTATATGTAGCCTACCACACCATGCAGAAATAAATATATTTATGTTCCTTCTGCTTTTGCACATTTTTGTCTGTACCATTCTTCTCAACTGATGGTACAGTATTGGATGCTTTTTCTCAGAGCAGTGCTAAGTGTAATGGGGATAATGGACAAACTGTCCTGGGTTGAGTCTACATTTTTGAAGGTACTCATTATAGTTTACAATAAATATCCTTTTATTATCATCAAATAAAATATTTCTCATTAACTGCTTCATTAAGGAGTGTCAAGAAAAACAATTTAAACATGAAAATAAAAAGCCAAGATCCATTTTAAACTGGAACGCATTAAAATTATAATAGTTTTCTGTCTCCTATCTTTTCTCTTTCTGATCCAAACTCTGTGTGCCTTTGTAACATTTTTTTCCCAAATAAAAAAATAAAAGCATATTACTCCTTGTGTAAATGTCTCTAGAGACTTCAACTATTGCAGAGAAATACCAAAACATCTCAGTACTTGAAGCAAATACCTTTAAAAAGTCCCAAATTAATCTTTTCCTTTTTTCTTCTAAATTTACATGCAAAATCTGTACGGTTTTGCTATCCCAGACAATTCCACTCTCATGAGGTGCTCTTGCTATTTTTAAGCACACCCTCGTGTGGTGCTTTCTGTGACAAAGCCTCCCTCATCTCTGTTTCTCATACCACCAAGTCTTCATTTCTGTGTGATTTCCTTAACCACCTTCAAAACATAAATCCTCCTCTGTGGCATTGTATTACTTCCTACCTAGCTTTGTATCCTCATCCATAAAAATGGAGTCCCTTAGAGACACTTTTATAGAAGTTTTTCAATCTTCTGTTATGTCTTCTATCAAATTATTAACAATGTATATAGCATACTTAGAAGAAAATGATTTTCTACACAAAAGTGATAATTATGAAGATAGTCACTGTATTTTAGTTATCTGTGCATCCCAAATCCTAGTACAGAGGCTGAAATAGACTATTTGTTCATTTTTTTAATTAATAGTCTTAATATTGGTACATACAGCATTGATTGAATATTAACACAAAATGTCTCTTTTTTGCTAGCAAAGGAAACAGTCAGCATTGCTGAAAGACTGTGTGAGTAAAGGAAGAAAATATTTACACACTATCCTCCTGGCAAAGGATTAATATGCAGAATATATAAAGAGTTTAAACAGCCAGGCAGCAAAATATATAAATAATCCAACTAAAAATAAGCAAATGATCTGAACAGACTGTTCTCAAAAGAAAACGTGCAAATGGCCAAAAGACATACACAAAACACTCAGCATACTAATCACAGGGAAATAGAAAATCAAAACCACAGTGAAGTATTATTTCAGCATAGCTATTCCCAAAATAACCAGAAATTGATGAATGCCTGCAAGAATGAGGAAAAAGGGAAACTAGTACATGTTGTTTTTGAGACTGCAAATTAGCAGAACTATTATGGAAAATATTGTGAAAGTTCCTCAAAGAAATAAAAATAGGAGTACTGTAAGATTCAGGCATCCCACTACTTGTTGTATATCAAAAGAAGATGGAGGAGGAGGAGGAAAAGGAGGGAGAGAAGAAAGAAGGGAAGGAGCAGGAAGAAAAGAGGAAGGAAAGAGAAGGAGGAGAAGGAGGAGGAGGAAATACTGTTGTTATGCTGATGAAATACTGAATTGCTTGAACTCTCGAAGTTATTACAGTTTGAGTCACAATAGCCAAGATTTAGAATCAATTTAAGTGTCCATCAAGTGATGAATGAAGAATGTATAGTATATATACACAATAGAATATTTTTCATCTGTGGAAAAGAATACATTCTCGCATTTGTGCATGTGGTTAAGCCAGAGGCCATTATATTAAATCAATCAAATCAAGTAAGTCAAGAGTTGAAAGAAAAGACCATGAGTTTTCACTTTTCTGTGGAGAATAAAAGGTTGATTTCATAGAAACAGAGAGTGGTGCAGTGGTACCAGAGGCTAGGAAAGGTAGAGGGCAGAAGAAATAGCGAAGAATTGGTTAGCCAGTACTAAATGATACTTAGAAGGAATAAATTCTAGTGTTCCATAACACAACAGAATGACTATAGTTAAACATAATTTACTGAATTAATTCAAAATAGCTAGGAGGGATCCTTTTAAACATTCTCAGCATCAAAAAATAACAAATGTTTAAGCTGATGAATACACTAATTATCCTGATTAGACATTGTATGAGTGTACTGAAATATCACTTTGTACCCCAAAAGTATGTACAATTGTTATGTGACAATTAAAAATAAAATAAAAAATAAAATGCTATTCAATCAGTATGAATAATACGTTAAAGTAATAACAAATAAGATATTTGAAATTATGTATTGTAATGGATACAATGATATATTTTAGGAATATTGACAAATACTGTCGTTTATGCTACGTGTGTGTAAGCAATTGTTCCCCAAATTTTATTCATGGCCTCTATTGTGCTGCTACAGGACTCTTAAAATATATTTTGAGTATAGTTTCCTACCATCCTTCCTTTCTTATTTTACGAGTTTGCGCGAAGACTTTTCTTAGTGGAGTTTAGAAAGGCAAACCTGGGGAAGCTATCGCGAGCAACAGTAACAGTCTGGAGTGAGGATAAATGTGACGTCCGGAAACGCTTTTCGGAGGACCTACCTGAGTTACTGTGACACACAGACGCGGACTGCTCTGAAGACCCAAACGTTCCCGGATAAGCAATACAGAGCGCTCCTCTGAACCAAACAGGCCTCCTGGAGTGCTCGGAAGCCCGCCCGGCCTCAGCACTCCTCAAGCTTAGCGAGTTCTCTGACTCGACTGAGCCAATGTTCCCCTTTGTTGCGGCCTGGAAAACGTGACAGCCCAATTGTTTTTCTTTTCAATGCATTACTTAGTTCCTAGCTCAGAGTACCTGGATCTAGAAAGACTATTGTTGACATTTCCCTACAATTACATGTTGTTGTAGTATTTTAGCACTTGTATTTACTAACTTTCCATTTTTCCCGATGTCATTTGCTAGGAAGTTTTCAGCACAAATACAAGTTTTGTAAAGTTTCAAGAGCAAATACTTCCGTTTCCTAATCATGAAATGATCTGCAGGCTCAAATCTGGGCCGGGCAAAGCAGAAATCTAACAGTCAAGGCTCTTCCTGACTTCTCTGCGCGACTGATGTGTTTTTCTAATGCAGAAGTCACTGTCTAGAGTAGGATGGAGAAGGATTTAGGATAAATGCTATTTTCTCTATCAAATTCATTTCATTTTAGGTTGTTTTTTCTAAGAACTAAAGAAAAAAATTCTTTCATTGACTCAGAAAAATCGGAGATTCTTATAGTGCATATATAAGACTTAAAAATCCTTACATATAAAAATGCTATGAAGGAATTAATATTCAATCTGATTAGTTTTTACTCTGTGGCACAGAGATATTTCAGTTTTCAATTGTTAAAAAGGTACATTTCAAGAGACAAGATAAAAGTGAAGAAACAGACCAGAAGGGGAGAAGCAAGAGGAATCCATTACGATATATTTGAAAGTAAATACCTTCAAGGAAAAAAAAAAAAAAAGCAAGTATTTCTGCAGAAACTGTGGAACCTGTTTTCCACCCAAAATCTTCCTAAAAATATAAGTACCCAATATAAACATGTCCAAAGTGGTCTCCCTATCAATCAGTTAGGGAACCCCAATATGAGCAAGGCAGAAAGGCCTGGTATAGTCTACTGCAGCTGAGAAGTCACAATTTAGTGAAAAGTGTGATTGCTATTTTTGGGTGACCCAACCAGCTTATACAATGCCTACAGGGTGAATAAAACAAATTATGTGAGAGAGTAGCACTTGTGTCAGTAGACTGAGTAGGAGTGGTCTGAGCAGGATCAGAACAGTGGGCGCCACCTGAGCCACACAGCACCTGAACGGAACCGGGGCTCAGGGAGGACAAGTCCGTCCTTTCCTCCATCCTTCCTTCCCTGGGACCCCAAGGCCACAGACTGTCAGGACTTGGCACCTTCAGGACCTCTGCTTCTCAGGCCTTTGAGTTCATGCTGGAGCCTCACGGTCTGCTCTTCTGGGGGTCCAGTTTGACACGGGAGTTCTCAGGTTCCAGGAGGGGAGGTGTGCATGTGTGCATGTGTGCATGCGTGTGTTTGTGTGTGCCTGTGTGTGTGTATTCTTTTAACCTCAGAGTGCATCTCTTAAAAAACAATCCACTGCATTTGGAGGTGTAACCTACACCCAGAAATCTCATGCCTTCTGCCACTGTATTAGTGGCAGTTCTCCAGAGACACAGAGCAGTAGGAGATATAGATGATATACAATAATACGGTTTACGAATTTTACCATATATTGGATCATATGTAAAACTACATATATCTTGCCACTTAACAAAAGTGGAATGTGATCTGGTAATATTTTTACAAAGCTGGAAGAGCTACATGTTAAATTCTCCTCTCTCCCTTTGGAGTCAGATTGCCCATATCCCCATCCAGGCTCCACAATTCAGGTTGGAGAAAGCACGTTTTCTTCATGGGCAGAAGTAGTGATAGTAGCAATTAACATACATCATAGATTGCTGTAAGCATTAAGTGAGATAATATCATTGCTTTGAATTCATTGCTTAGCCCTAGTGAAAGCAGCTTAAATGTTAGTTATGACTGTAAAGCCAAATGATACAGAAAAGGGCTAATTTCCCAGTCACTAGCAATCAAACAGCATGGCCTTCTAGACATTCTTATTTCATCTGTAAAATTAGTACTTGATTTCTTATGCTCAGTCTAACAGGAAGATCTCACTGGACTACAGGTATAATTACATACGCTCTTCGTTCCAACATGTCAGCAACATAGTGAAGTTCAATCACGAAAGACTAACACAAATCTACTATTGTAATTTTATTATTTTGATTATTGTTTTTAGATAACTGTATTGTTCTGATGGCTAATGTTTACTTACCTCGCCCTCACTGTCCTACAGTAGTGTTTTGCAATCATCTTATTTCTGTCTTAGGAAAATCCTCAGGTGTCTTATTATTCCTCTTTCAGAAATGAAGAACCCAAAGCTCAGACAGGTTAGTAAATTGAGCAGGGTCATATAAGTGAAAAATGCTAACAATAAAGCCTGAGGAGTGAAGGAAAAGCAATGCAATCAGAGAAAATTAGGATAATTGAAATAATAAGCATGAAATACAAAAACCCGTGTTTTTACATACCTTGGATTATAAATTTCTGGACAATTTCTAAGATTCTCAGAGACAAGAACCATTTATTTTGTTTCCTACTTGCTTTTCGAGCTTCTGTGTAAAGAGTAGTTTCTTGATCCAAACACACTGACTGAATGAGTTCATGAGCTTATTATTCTAGCAATACTGGGATAATATATTCGTTTCTTTCGCTTGGGCATGAGCATTCTCAAGCCACAATCCAGTATGTGGAGTTCAGAAGCAGCCCGGTACATGGTGGACCGCAGAGTCAGTGTACTGGCGTCAGAGGTCTAGCTGTGTTTCTGCACACAGCAAATGTTGGCACAGTGTTTCCAGTAACCTCTGACTTCCCATGTGAATATAGAGTTTTTGGCAGACAAGAGGCAGAGCAGAGTCAACACTCACTGCTGAAGGTCAGGTCTTCACCTGTCCACACTAAAGAAGCACCATGTTCAGATAAGTTGTGGCAAGACTGAGAATGTCAACAACATTCCCTGCAGGTAGAATCCAGCAAAATCTAGATGGTCTCTGTCCTGGCTAGAGTGTTTTGTTTGTTTTGTTTTGTTTTAATTTGAAATGATGATTTTGTAATTGTCTCAAAACCTCAATTATATGTACATATTTATTTTCTCAAGCTTATGCGTGGAAACACAATACTACCAAAATAAAATAATCACAAATCAAGAGTGCGTCATGTTGACATAATATAATTTTCCTTCCAGCTCTTAACGTGAAACTTTGAAGTGATGCCCAGGTTTTCCAAATTACAGGAACAATGTGAAATTTGATTGGTGCAGAAATGACACACAGATCATTAAACAAGGCGGATCTTTATCCAGGTTCATATTGTGCCAAAGCGTGAGCTCTTCCGTTGTTTTGCATGAACTGTCATTACAGTCTATTTCCATATTCCACAAAGCCAGAAGAAAACTGGAGCCCAAACTGTTCTGATATCAACTGAAAATGTAAGCTGTCTGTGTTCTAGTGACCGCAATGTTAACACAACTTTCTCAGATCATGATTAGTGTTAGAAAGTAAGCAAATCACTTTTCACGTATTATTTCCCTATTATTCTGCTTTGTACATGAAGAATAGTAACAGGCCTTTTGAGAAATTAACTAACAAGCAACAGTCACTGCGTGGGACATGCCACATGATGGCTCTTAACTCTGTCTGACTCCAGCGTATGTGCTAGACAATATCGCACGGCCTACACATGTGCATTCACTTCAATAAATGCCAACGCGAAGGGGACACAGGCCCATGGGGGACCCGCAAAAGCACACTGTGATCCAGCACAGCACAAAAATAACTCCCCACCGCCGTGCTCTCCACATTCTCCCACACGCGTCTCACAGTGATGCTGAAGTTACTTCAAAAGCACAAACACGTTAATGTGAAAGTAAATAAATAGCGAAGGAGCTCAGGACCATGTTCTTCTAAAATTGCCATTCAATGTAGTTAAGAAAAGTTTAGACTTGTTTTCAGTCTTCATTTGTTAATAAGACCCCAAGAAGAGGGAGCTGGGCATTTACACGTTATGAATAAAGTAAGCTGTGAACAGAAGCTCTAAAGCTGTAATTATTCACAGGTGCTGAGAAACATTTCGAAGTCTCTGGATTATATTACCAAATCATGTATTACTAAATTGTTATTACTAATCAGTGTTATAGATCTCTTTCATTACAAAATCTGCACTGTGTGTTATGATTTACTTTGTGCTTATCTATAAAAATATGTGCTTTATTGACCCAAGGCTCTAAGATATTCTAAGTACACTCTTTTGGTTTTAAAATGGTGTTTAAATCAAATATACAGAAGTCAGAATATTTTAAATAAAGGACACAAAATTAGCTTCTCTGATTTCTAGAAAATGGGAGGCAAGCAGTCTAAGGGGAGCAAGGAGTGACGTCAGAGCAGTTCATCTTCCAGGCATTGCGGACATCAGTTCACCATTTTCTCTCCTGCCCTGAAAGCATTCTCATGTGAAATAATTTTTCTTATAAGTCACAGTGAAATAAAAATACTCCTTCTTGCTGTACCTAATTCAAAACTTCAATACTCTTGCCGATTTCAAATAGGTCTGTGATGAAACAAACATCTTCTCATAAAACTGCTAATTATTTTAAAATTTTATAACAAAAATACCAAATGTCTAATGCTTCAACACATTTTGATACTCTTCCTAATTTAATAAAAATGAATTATTCCTACAGCTTGAAATGTGTCAAAAATTTGTATTTGTATGAAAACCGATTTGTTGGAGAATAGCACACGTTGTGTAATTGCTTCGGAACAGCCGTCTCTCCGGATGGCATTGCTTCTGAATGTTAGTGTTTGGAACGATCCCGGCTGCGATGACCCTGGAGAAGCCTCAGGTGTTAGGCAGAATTTCCACTCCCTCTAACTGTGGGAGCGCTTTGTGAGTACGATGAAAATTACTCCAGTAATTAATTTATGTGCAAAGGAAAAGGGTTTCGGAGGATATGATTAAAATCCTAAGAGAGCTGACTTTAATCGAAGGGGAGATTACTCCTAGTGGTCACTGTCTAATCAGGGAAGTCCACTAAGAGAGGAGCTGCTATATTTTTGTTTGTTTTTCAGGACCGCACATCAGACCGGGGCCTCACTCGCGCTCAGGCCGTCTCCTACCGCTGAGCTGCACTGCAGCCCCGACTTGGGGTTTATTAAGACACAGGTTCGCTCTGAGTCGCCCAGGCTGGCCTTAAACTCGCTGTCTTCTTGTCTCAGTTTCCAGAGCACCTGGGGTTAGGGGCGGGTGCTGCCACAGCCGGGTAAGAGAGGATCTGCAGTCCAGGTAAAGGAGAGACTGAGACAGCTGTGTCGCTGTCCTGACGGCCACACGAAGTCAACTGCTGAACTGCAGAGCAAGCCGAAGGGCAGGGACTCTGGCCAGCAGGAGGCCGGGGACCTCACTCCTCAGTCCTCGCTGCTGTAGCCTCAAGGAGTTGAATTCCACCCACAACTCCTGAGCTTGGAAGAGAATCTCAAGCCTTAGAGGGAATCGCACCCTACCTGAGCCTGACCGGAGGGACTGCTAGCCTGAAGTCGGACCCCCTAACCAGGCACCCTGGGAGATAATGACTCTGTGCGCACAGCCGCAGGTGAGGCCTGGGCTAGCTGCACTAGTTCTCCGCTCTCCAACCGTGAAGGCTTCGTTTGTGTGTTCTTTGCACAGACAGAAATAAGTGCAGATGGACATTTGGGGTTCTTGTACTACTCTGAAATAACCACTCTTCTCACCTTTCAATACTCCTTATTCTTCCCCAGTTCACACAGCAAAATTGCATAACTGAAACTCTGTTGACTCCCAATGAACACCCAACTTAGCACTTGTTAGTTCTTAATGAGTAAATAAACAACCCAGAATAAAATCAGTGATGAGATGCCTGTCATAGCTCTTAGCTCTCTCTCTTGCAGTTCCAACTCTTATTCTGATCTTCTCTTCAGAAGGTGGACTTGAGTTTTATTTCATTACCAAATTCTTCAAACTTTGAAATAAAGAGTCTCGAGATACATTCATTTCAAACAATCCTATTTCAACTGGAGTAACTAATTCACACACACAGACGGCAATGATTGTGCTGTATGGAGAGAGTGAGCTAAGTAGACAATGGATATCTGCTATAAGAAGAAAATTCACTTATCCTTCAGTTTTTCAGATCACAGTAATTTTGTGACTTACTCAGCAATATAATAAGGACTATTTTAGGTATGATGATTTTGATGTTCCAAGGCAAATTCTAAAGTATTTTTGAATTATGCAACAGGATATATTTCTAAAAAGATTCCTTTTGTAAAGTTGAACTTTGTAAACCAAGTATTATTTTCTTATTGATTTTGTAGAGATACCACTTCCAAAGGGAGAAATGGTCGTAAAATAATACTTTCTGAAAATTATAGCGAGTGTTCTTTTAAAAGAGTCTTAATATAAATAAAAAATGTGGATACATATTTCAAATAAGCCTGCATGAATCTAATATTTTATGGAGATGACTGTTTTATTGTCATAGTAAATTATCTAATATGAAAGTTTAATCTCAAACAGAAATCAGTACATTTATGTTAGGATTACTGTGATTATGTGCCTATGTGTTAAATGATTTTAATAAAAAAAAAAAATCTTTTCCAGACCCAGCCCTGGTTAGGCCCTCTGCTACATGTTCTCAAGTACTTCCTTTTATTTCAACAATTGGCTGATCAATTCCTGTCTAATTCCTTACTCTCCTGGCCTACTACACGCTCACCAGAGCCAAGGGCATAAAAATCATAAAAATTGCTTTGCTCGCTCCATGGCTTTCGTGGGGCAAAGGGTTTGGGCCAAAGAAGAAATGAGAAGGAGCGAGAGGAAAAAAAGGAATGACAGAAAGAGGGGAGAACTTGAAGGACAGAACGATGAAGGGAGAGAAAAAGTTAAAGATGAAGTTCTGAAAGGAAAGGAGATCAGAAGAAAGAAAGGAGGAAAGGAAGAAGGGAAGAAGGAAGAGGAAGAAGGCGAGAAGAAAGGCTATTATAAGTTTGAAGTAGAATCCATTTCTCAATAGTAATAAAATTATAACTACATTTTAATAAATATCTGTCAATATAGCTTTTCAATGTAAGTGTTATATACATTTTATAAATTTATATATTGTAAAACTCAAAAATATATTAATGACATTCTAGTGTGCAAATAATTCTCTCAGGCAAATTATTCAAAACTTAGTGACTTAAATTTTCTCCATCATATAATGAGGATGATTATACTATTTATCTCATTGGATTTTTTGAGATTTAAGTGAATTTTAAGGAAACTTAGAACAATTCCTGGACAAAGTAACAGTTCAATAAATAGTCATAATATAGTTAGTAGTTTTGACTATACTACTTCTACAAATAATGATTATTTTTACTACAAAAAAAAAAACACGAAAATGTTTGCCAAAAGTCTCACTTGGAGTGGTGGCACCTGAGTGTAAAAAGGTAGGTATACTTCAAAATGCACATTTAGATTATTTCCATAAAAGCTAACACTCTGATACTGCGCTGTCCCAAATTATCATTGAGTATGTCCTTAATATGATTTCTGTAATCAAAGTGCATAATCAAGACGTTTAAGCATCTGAGCTTAAACGGTTTGGAGTCCCGGACGTTCTGTGGGCTGTGCTGGTTTTCCAACGCTGAGCAAACAGAATGACTACAGTCAATCTATGACTATAAAAAAATGACAGGTTATGTTCCTAAATTCTTCATATGAAAACATTTCTTTTGTTGTTACCTGCATAAATAATTCATACGCAGCAAAGGAATTGAGGGAATTCTTCCTTGTTGCAGATCTCTTTGAATTTAGAGAATGAAGAGACCCCTGAGGTTTTATCCATAATATTTTCAAAAGTTCACAGTTTAAACTCATGTAACTAACTTCGCCAGTGATTGATCGATTACAGCCAACCTTAGGTGAAGTCTTGAGTTTCAGATTTTTCTCGTTCAGCCTCAGATTGGGTTACGATGTCCTGGTTTGGCTTTGCATTACCCTGAATCAGGCTGCCCCAAGTTAATGTCAGGTTCGCTTCCAACAGCGCTGAAAGGGCGCAGCCTCCTCGGGCTCCCGCAGCTCTTCCGTGCTCCAGGACTCAGACGCGCAGCTGCTAGGGCTTTACAGGAGCTCACAGCCTGCTTGAAAGAAAATGAAAACAGAAGTTTTCACTCAAGCACCAAGACTAAGAAGGTCAGGTGTTTATATCTTGTTTTTCTTTTCCTCTTTGTTTCCCCTCTTTCCTTTTTTCCTTCCTTCCTTTCTTATTTGTCTTTCTCTCCTCTCTCTGTCTCTCTCTCTCATTTATGTGTTTGTTTTGTTGTTGTTGCTTTTTTTTTTCTTTTTCTTTTGGGGTAGTAGTAGCTGAAGTCAAATCTGCTCTTAATAAACACCGTTCGCACCTCATCTGACAGGCCTACGCCTGTTTCTGGCATAAGTCATATTTACAAGGTCTTCACCCTCACAACTTAATTATCTCACAAAGGCCAAGATTCCTAAAATTATCATATCGGGGATTAAGAGTTTGACCTATACATTTTAGGGGGGTCAGAAACTTTCAGCCCATAACACACAGCAATACAAATACGAATAAAGACCATGTACAGAATAAACATAGCATAAAACGTTGACTCATACTTCGTAAAATGTAGGTTTTATTATTGTCCGGGTGTGGTGATGCCAACAGGTCAAGGGATAACCACCCCTGAACACGTATTCCGTCACCCACAGTTCCCACGAGGAGGGTGCAGGCCAGACCACAGAGTGCACACAGGCAAGCGCCAGGCTCTGTCACAAGACAGAGAAAGAGGACAGTGTGAGCAGGAAAGTGCGCTGACTTCCCTGGGCGAGAAGGGCGAGGCAGAGTAAGTAGGTTCCAGATTGCTAGTTTAGCAGCTTGGCAGGATCTGGGGCAGGGGCCACCTCATTATCTGGTATCCGGCCTTAGAATGATTAGGGTGGGGAGATGGTGAGAGAACTCTGGAGGAGCAGATCTACAGATGGGCTCTAGATTGGGTGGCTTGTATATAAGAGTCAGGTTTGCCGTTGATTTAGAATTGCTATTTGCAGGGTCTGACCTTCCAGGGTCAATAAAGCAGCAAGATGTTAAAGCGTCAGATAGAGAGATGTGGTTATCTGCCACTCGTTACAGGAGAAAGATGAAACAGGACTCCAGGTGACGAAGGAGACCTGCGGGGTTGTTCCAAGAAAGATGTTGTCCTCTTCCTACAGATATCTCTAATCGATGCAGGCTCATAGTTACTGTACCTTTAGCATTCCAAACAGGCTGGCTACAGAAAAACACCAAAATGTAAGTGAGTAAGCTTTTCAAACCTCATGGAAACAACCAACACGACTGCTTCTCCGTCACCCTGCTTACTCACGTTATGGGTACAAAGCCAGACATTTGGCGTTCACCCAAAACTGCTGCATAGCTTCAGTTGTGCTTTGCAGAATTTCTGCTCACAAAATGTAATACAAAGTTAATTAATATATCTTGTTTTTGCCTAGAAGTATAATGTAGAAAGATTACCTTTTATAGTTTACTCACTTGATACTTTGGGGGTAAAAACATTGTACAAAATATTATCCCCCGAAGAGATAATATTTTGAGAATTGTTTTAGCAATTCAAAATCACTGAACCTTGAACCAAGATTTCTACGTAAACTAGAATAGGAAAATCAACCTCATTCATAGTTTTCCGTAGAATCTGCCTGGAAAATAAAGATTGCCAGCATTTATTTAGCCTGCCTTTCCTCTCCCCATTTTATTGTACTTGCTTGCACCTGAGATTTCGGACTGAGCTCCAGGCCCTGGAAGCCTGCGCACAGTCCTGCAAGGCTACAGCTTTTGAATGCTGATTCTTTTCAGAGACAAAGAATTTCGAAATGAAGTGTGAAACATGGTTGCTTGGGTGTCAGAAACTTTCCTCACACTAATTGCCACATTTAGCAGCTTATCTGTACTCCAAAGCTTCTCCCTCGCGGTGCTGAGCTTCCCAGCAACCTGGAACAGCAGTATGCTGAGTGGGGGGACTGTCAGAACCCTTCGGCACCCCCGTCCTTTTCCCCTGCAGCATCTGTGGGACTGGTGTGGCTCTGGACTCCCTACTGAACACTGCACCGGCCCGTGCATTGTGTGTGCTCAACTTTCCATTACTGTAAAACATACTGCAATCATCTGCAAAGATGAAAGGGGTTTTTGGTTCATGGTTTTGAAGGTTCCCGTCTGGAACGCGTGGGCCCTGACGTTTTGGGCCTGTGCCAAAGCCTGTGCCACATCGTGGTGGTAGCTCTTGGTGGAGGAAAGTCCTTCAGCTCACGACTCAGAAGTAAAAGAATGAAGGATAAAGAGGGTGGTGTCCCACAGTCCCTTCTAGGGGCACAGCACCAATGACCCCAAACCTTCCACTAGGTCTAACTCTTAAAGGCTCCAGCACCAAAATGGAGCCGAGCCCTGAACACACGGGCTCCTGGGGAGCACCCCAGATCCAGGCATGGCAAACGGTTAACATTTATGTTTCCATACCTCATTTACTGATATTGTGTTGAAACCTTTTGCCATATTCAGGTTTATTCTTTTTTTTTTTTTCCCTCATAGCTTTCCTAAGAATGGCCAGACCTTTTTTCTTTAAATTTCTCAAGGCATAAACAGTTCAAAAATGAGTCAACAACTTCTAGATAGTCAGAATAGGTTAATTTTGACCTAGTGATATTGCCAGAATCCTACACTGAATTCTTTCATCTCTGTGATTTCATTTTTGAGATTCAGACCTTTCCAGCAAGAACTTGGGCTGGTTGCCAAGGCTATCATATCATATTCATCTTATTAGTTCTTTCTTCACTTCTTAGTGTTTCCATAATAATTTTGATGAACATATGCACGTGTCCACAGTCACGCACCCACAGATGTGAAAGTTGTAATTAACAGGAGGATTGTTTTTCCTATCTGCTCAGCAAGATGATCAGCGGTATTTAGTCAAATATAACTTGTAGGCTTTTTATTTGGGACTTTTTAATCTTTAGAATTATCAGCTCCCGCCACCCTTCTTCATCCTGTCTCTAGCTCTGTGTCGATTGTTCTGGCTTGTACCTAGATGTCCCCTCAAAGTCTCGTGTAGTGGTAGGTGGGGGGTTTCCAAGGTGGCTGGATTATGGCGTGTGAATGTGGACTAAGGGTAAGATATTGGGTTTGAGGATGTAGACATTGGAAGCCCACCCTGGGTGGAATATAAATGGAGGGGGCAGCAGGCTTGTGGCTTCTGCTGTGTATCTGCTGCTGCCTCCTGCCTGCTCCGCAATGCCCTCTGCCGTGCCGTCCTGCCTTGGAGCCAGCTGATTGTGGACTGAAACCTCTACAGACTGTGAACTAAATAAACCTTCCTCCTTTAACTTTGGGTGCCGGGTATTTTGTCTCAACAATGAGAAAAATAACTGAGACCCTGGTTCATCCTTGATTCAGACCTCTTTTCATTGGATGAATATGACAATTTGCAAAAAACTAACAATTTTTTTTAGATTAACACACATATTTACCATTTATTTCCATTGTAAGCTAGTCAAAAAAAAAAAAAAAAAAAAGCACATTGTTCTGATGGTTTCCTGTGTGGGAGGCACTGTCAGGCACCGGAGGCGGATGCATCCCTGCGCCTCTGAGGAGCTTCGCACGGTGGTCCGAGGTGTGCTGCAGAAGATGGAGGAGGGTGTCCGCGGAGGCTCCTCGGCCAGAGCAGGCAGAAACCTTTTTTTCAAAAAAAAAAAAAAAAAAAAAAACACAAAGCTATTTATTAATTCACATATTAGCAGTGCATGGTCAACCAGGCCCTGAACCTCCTGAATTCTCTGCTTGGCGGTTAGATCTCTTCCCCTCGGCTCTGATGTCCTCTGCGTCTGGAAAGCTGAGATAGGCGCTTCGGGCTCCGCCCTGCACCCGCTTTGCCCTCAGGGCCTGCTCCGGCAGTGGGGTCCTCCCGCCCTCCGCCTCCGCCTACCCCCGAAGGAAAGCAGCCTGCAAGCTGCTTCTCAGCAAGGTTGGAAGTTAGGCTTTGTCTTCCCGCACCGGCTCCGCCTTGAAGGGAGTGTGTGCTTCTGCCCTTGGGCAGGAGACAGGCAGTTCATTAATGTACTAACCTTGCCATTAATTCTTCCAGGAATTTCAAATTGAATGCTCTGGGGAAACAACCTTAACCAAACATGTAAAATCGCAATTTTTATTACAGTGTTGTTCTTGAGAGTCAGAGACAATTTTTTAAACGAATGAAGAATTAGCAAATAATCGTACAAGACAACGGTGAGTGATTTGTAGAGAACTAAACCAAGTGGTATGACAGAGTTCTGACTCGGGCCTGCACGGGGAAGGAAGTCTCTCTCAGAGAGAAATATTTCTTCCAGGACCTGAATGATGGCAATTAGAATTTACTTTTCTGCCATAGATCATTCCAAACGGAGCGCAAGGCTGCTGTGAAGTTCCTGAGGCAGACTAAGCTTATCCTCTGCTGGGAAGGGAAACCGAGCCGGTGTGTCTGTGTCCTCGTGGTAGCCAAGGTTAGGGGGTCTCTTCTGTTATCTGTCCACTCTCAGAGCCCTAAAACCTGTGAGAATTACCTTCCTAGAGAAACAATCTCGGCAGACATCGAAAACAAATCTTGAGATGTGTTCAACTTGGATTATCTAGGTAGAATATAAATCCAATGGCTAGTGTTCTTAGAAAAGAAGGAACAGATAAAAGGGAAAACAAATGGCTAATGAGAAAGTAATATGAAGAATGAGGCAGAGTTGAGAGCGAAGAGACCACCAGAGGAGCCAAGGAAAGCTGCCTGCTACCAGAGACTGGCGAAAGCCTTGAGGCATTTCCTTTCGAGGAAGGAAATTCTTCAAAGAAAGTGTAGATCTGTGGACACTTCAATTCTGGACTTCTGGATTCTAGAACTGCCATATGAAAAACTTCTATTAATTTAAGCCACCCAGTTTGGGCTAACTTATTATGGCAGTCGTAGGAATCAAATACAGAGAGGCGAGCTAGGGGTTGAAGATTTAGTACATTGAAAACAAAAATAATAAGTTTGGAATTTTATTTAGAGTAAAAGGAAAAAAAAAAGAACAGGAGCTTGAGTGTGGGGTGCAGGGTGACGAGTGACTGATAGAGGACTGAGAAGGCCTGATTTTCAAGGGGAGAGATAAAGACTGGCCATCAGCTCCAACTGAGTGTGGTCAGCAGCATGTAGACCCCGGACTTTCTCGAGTGTTAGGTCTCTACCAGCTACTTGACGTGAGACGACTGACTTCAAGTATCTAGGACTTACGTTTGTTTATCTAGTCAAAGGTAGCAATAACAATAAAGACAACACAGAGTCACTGTAAAAATTCAGTGACTCTACAATTTAAGATACTTTGGAAGAGTTTCTGGCAAACAATAATTACTTTAAATATTATTATCATTATTACATTTTGGAGAGGTTGGAAAATAGATATTAGGGGAGCAATAAATGAGGCACAGAGAAAAGAGGGATTCATAAGTCTCAGCTAAGGCATTGAGTAAGCATGATAGCAGGAGGAAAAGTGAATGAATTAGGACTATTATAAAGAATCTTCTTGGCTAGGATGGGGGCGGGGCAAGAGAAATGAAGGAAGATGCTGAGATTTTCAGCTCAACTAATTCAGAACCATGCAATATCATGATCTAAAGAAGACAAGATACGGAGTCCTTAAAGGGACAGAATTTCTGATAGGAAACCAGTTCTGTTTTGTATCTAGCAAGCTCTAGGTGTGTATTAAACCTTCAGGGAAAAAAAGGGAGCTGTGTTCATGACTGCAGCATGTGAAGAGGGCTCTGAGTTTGCAGACAAAGGCTAGAGGTAGAGATTTTAAAATCGTAAATCTATAGATGTCTTTTTACATTTCAGCCAGGGTGAGATCACCTATGCAGAATGAGTAATTAATTCAATTAAACTATTACCAAAAAATGAAATAGGAAAAAAAGACATAATAAAGCTCAAAATGCTTACTTTCTATTATTACCTGAATGCCAGGGTCATACCCCACAATGACAAAGAATGTTACCACAGACAAAGGAGGTAGGCTACAAGCAAGGTTACTTACAAGATATAAAGGTGAAGTAAAAGAGGTAAAGGCAAGAAAGTAACGCATTAGCTGGTTGGGAGTGGGGATCTGAGTAGGATCCCCTCGAGGGTTCTTTATTCAGGGGTTTTTAAGGAGTTTAGAAGGGAACTCCAGCTGTTGTGTAAGTAATATAATTTCTACCCCACAAGACACTGCATACCTTGCAAAGTCCAATCTATGCAGCGTTCACGCAGTGTCTGGGCAGGGCCCATGCACCCCAGAGCCAAGGCCTGCCTGACCATGCTCTGGAGAGGTTTCTGACAGCCGAAGAACACCTGGAGGGCATTTTTGTAAGATCCCTATAGGGTCAGGACTCAGCAGACTTCATTTTGGGCTTCCCAACTCCATTTTGGGATTCAGGCCCTTGCTGCCTAATACACCCCTAACTCCTGTCACACCAAGTCCCATGACGCTAATAATTCACAACATTTTACAATGATACGGGTTGTATTAATCTTAAACATCAGATATTTTTCTTCCTCACCATGCTGGAAGTCCAAGCTCAAGATACTGATAGATCCGATTCCTGGTTAAGGCTTACTTCACAGCTCACAGGCAACCACTTCTAACTGTGTTCTTCCAAGACAGAAAAAGAGAGAGCTCGTCTCTCTCTTCCTCCTCATAAAACCAATAATTACATCCTGGACACTCCACCCTCATGATCTAATTACATCCCAAAGGCCACACCTCTAAAAACTACCATGCCGGGCAATAGGGATTTCACATGTGAGTTTTAGGGATGCGAGCTTTAGGGTCATAGTATACGCCCTTAGGACATTTCCCCCTACTCCATCTGTATCATGGAAAGGTTATATATGATGGGGCAGTGCCACAGATTCCATCCAACTGCAGATTTGATTGTATCGCACTGGAAACTTGAAACCAGTCCAGGGAGATATTTATACTATAGTTATCGGAAAATACTGTAAACCAACCTGTTTCGTATATCCTGGAAGACTGGGCATTTAACCTTTGCTAGCATATTGAATCATTGGGCAGGGAACTTTCCCTTTATTTGCTTTCAGGATGGAAGATGCTATTCTTTATTTATATACTGATACTTGCATAATAAATATTTTCACATCACTAATAAAATTTTGTTTCTTAGAAGTGTATCTCTATTAAGATAAAATATAAATTAGCTCTCTGAGGATAACAATTTTAGAAGGAAAAAATTCATGGAGGTGAAGATTACCTTGAAAGCAATATTTAAGAAGTCAAAAAAAGAGCAGACACAGAACACAAGTGGAAAAACTGGCCTGAGTTGGTGAGTCATTGATAATGACATCAGCAGATGCCATTGTGAGTAGGTTGGTACATTTCTATGGGACACGAGGAGGGCATCGTTCCCCTTTTTATCAGAAAAAGAAGACAATCTACTAAGTCCATTTCTCAGAAGAAAGTTTTATTTCCCCAAACTACAACTTCTGTATCTTCCCTGGCATTAACTAGGCCACCAACATGCAAACCATTTTCCGCACTGTACTTAGTCTTCAAAGATAAAATCATTCAGCAGAAAGTATTTCTTACAATTACTTAGAAAATTTCTGTAAGTCTTGAAAATAAAAATACTACTCCAGCCTATTTGTCGACACTACTGATGAAAATTAACCTCTGATTTTTATATGCAAATTGCAAGTCTCAGAAATCGTCCAGATACCTATAGGAAATAAAATCATGGTGGACTTCCCTAGTTTATGTAAATTTTGAAGTCCTGTTAGTATTTTATGAGTGAGACATTGAGCTCTTAGTACAGTTAATGATGAAGAAGTTCCATGGGACTGTAGTACTCTTGATAAAATATTCTATTACCAGTAGAGAACTGTAAAAATTAGAATCTGTTAAAGTGGAGCAATCATCAGCCACTGTGCAGCCAGTCTTGGTCATCTTGGAGAGGAATAAACCCCCTAATTCCTTAGAATGTAAATCTCGTAACTGAAACTGTCAGTGGAGAATAATTCATTCCAGCCTACTATTCAGGGTAACCAAAATGCTTTTTATATTATATTAAATTGCTTCCTCTTGCTGATGATGAAGACCTCGTTTATATATAGTGGTTTTGTGATGGTGATATAAATTACCATCAGGAAATATTCTAATGGCTCTAGATTGCACACAAAATAGCTAACATAGTCTGAACAGATTTGAAACTAACGGAATATGGTAAGTCTTTTCGCAACCCTAGAAAAATTTTATTTCTTACTGACCTAATACTTTTAAAAACTATATTTGTTAGAATATATAAAGTACTCAAAAATTAGCCCCACTGCAATTTAAAAACTCAATTAAAAATGGGCATCTGAAATCAATAGACACTTCCCACTGAGGAAATACAAATGGCCAATAAATACTTGTAAATATGTTTAACATCACTGGCCATTCAAGAAATGCAAATTACAACAACACTGAGATCTCATCTCACTCCAGAAAGAGTGGCTACCATCAAGAAATCAACCAATAACAAATGCTGGAGAGGATGTGGGGAGAAAGGAACCCTTCTCCTTTGTTGATGGGACTGCAAATTAATACAACTGCTATGGACACCAGTATGGAGATTCACCAAAAATCTAAAGTAGAAATTCCACTGGACCTAGCTATTTCTCTTCTAGATATCTTCCCAAAAGACTTAAAGACATCGTATATAAATGATGTATGCAAACCCATGTTTATAACAGCATAATTCATAAGAGCCAAATCTCAGAAACAACCTATATGTCTATTAACAGGTGAATGAATAAAAACATGTGGTATTTATACATGACAGAGTACTATCCTGCCATAAAGGATAAACTTGAGTCATTTCTAGGAAAATGGATACAACTTGAGACCATAATATTAAGTGAAGTAACTCAGACACAGAGGTTTAAATATTGCATGATTTCTCTTATATGGAAAACTCTCTCTCTCTCCCTCCTCCTCTCTATACACACAGACATACACACATATTACAAAATAAAGGACAGATAATAGGAAACAAGAGAAAGAAAAAAATGTAGTATAATCCATTTTGGACATTGTATCTACAACTAACTGTACCTTGAGTTACTAGCACAACTGTCTTACATGTTTTATATGGTCTTTGGCCTATTAGACTGGTTTTTCAATCTGTATATAGGATAATCAACTTTAAAAATTCTTACAAGATAAATAAATGAATCTGACAGTGGAAAAATAAAAGGGGTTGGAGGGAGGGGGAAGAAGAAGAGAATTGAAGTGTGTTATGTATGTGTACCAAATCCCATACAGCGAATGCAATCATCATGTCCTGCAAATACATACCAATAAAAGACATATATAATATATATATTTTATATATATTATATATTTTATATCTTTTTTTATATATACACATATATTTCTGTTCTCTGAGGAGAGAATTATGTTCAGTTTCTCTCACAGACATTGTAACACAAGGGAATAACTCATGAGTCAAAAAAAAGTGTATCTGGAAGTTTGGTTTTGTTATATGACTGAGAGCCTCATCCATTAGCCAAAGGCAGAGACATAATTGGAGTGATTCAAACACTGTAGGATGGGAGTCAAAATCTTAGCGAAAGTAAGCATAGAATTGGGCAACCTTTTGGAATTCATGAAAATAGAGTATTCTGAGTCCAGCATTGGTTGGTTGGTTGGTATTATGTTAAGGATGGAAAGCTATAATCTCTTTTCTGTGGACTAGCATTAATCCAAGTCATGTCTTGTATGTCAGTCCAATTTTCCTGTCACTGTGTACAAGTCCTTCTCACTCTAACCATCAAATGTCAGAAATTTTCCATTCGTTGATTTCTGAGAGTCTTACATCAGAGACTGTGCTTGGCAAGAGTAAATAGATAAGGATCTTGCCTTCCCAGAGTTCGTCTTCTAGCATGAGATTTAAGTGAGAATTCAACACAACTAAGGGAATTACAGTATAGGATATGGAAAGTTCTAGAAAAGAAACACAGCCTCAGGATTGGAAAGGTGGGGCAAAGCAGGGTGAGTGGGAAGCATGGACTGTGCTAAGATACTTCAGACACCATGAGTTGACAGACTCAGCCATGTAGACAAGGTCAGGATGAGGCAACAGTGTGAAGAAGAAATTTGTCTTAGCAATTGTATCAATGGCTTAGTCCTAACAGCCGGGTAAATGACTGCCCGACTCGGTGAAGTACTCAGCTCACCTGCTCATCTTTTCTTCAGTTCTGGCTGATGTGTTAGCTGACCCAGCTAGGAAAGTGTCATGTTTATAATTCAATCCCTTTATCAATTCTCTTCTGATTGAGCACTCTATTCCTGAATAGATTTTATAAAGGTGGAGACCTGGGTCTGTTTGTTCACCAATGTAACTCCAATGCTAAGAATAGTGCTTAGTACACAGTAGGACTCCAGAAGCCACCTGGATGGAAGCATTGAATGAAAGAAGTATGAGATGAAGGGCTTTTACCAGTCAAGTGCACATAATGCACTAATGTGGCATTCAAGAGCTCTTCACCTGAAACAGCTTTGCTATAACTCTTGTAAATGATCAGTACACATTTGATTCTTGTAAGTGGAGATTTATTAATGCACAATCTATACCTACCTGGAACCTGTCAGTCTCAGAGTGCAGGGTCTAAACTTACTTACAGCTCAACACTTTCCTGTTGAATAAATGAATGAATATAAATACTTGCACACCTTTTTTATTTCCTCTACTTTAATGTTGTCTCAGGAAAAGTAGTAATATACATTGCTTCTGTATCAAAATGCATTAAAAACCTGAGATCATTTAAGATTAAACATGCAAAGTGTTTTCAATCATACTACGAACACTATTCAGTTTTAGGTTATTTTCCCTTCTAGCCATAAATTTTGAGTGCATCTTTCTGAACCTTTTGTGGAAGTACATGTCCCATGAAATGAAAAATTAATTATTTTCACAAATGTCACCCATGGAAAAGGAATCACAGAGCCGATGAACATTTAATTCATTTTTTGATATACTCTTTGCAATGTATTTTTTGTTTGTTAATGAGTTAAAAATAGTTTTTACTATCATGCAAACTCCACAAGGTCAAGTTCTGGTGGGGAATTTTTTCTCAAGTTGAATCACAAATGGATACATATTATAAATAGATAAGAAGCTGATTTGCAACTCGAACAATTCAGATTTTCTTTTGAGGATTTCAGTGTAGGTTTTCTTTGCAGAATCTGAACATTTCAGGTTTTAAATTGTGATGACGTGAAGCAGGATTTCCCTCATTCTCTGGAGACATTGATGCTAATCAAACTAATGACCTCTCCCTCCTCATCACAAATAAGTGTGTGACGAAACACATCTCTCTATAGCCACTGGAGGAGGAGATGGAGCCACATGAACGGCAGCTTCCGCCTGAACCCCAACCGTACTGACCAGACTGTTCAGAGTGAGTGTTTTGACAAATGCTGAGTTACCACGAGGGTGCAAGTGCATGCTAGTCATGTAACAAGTATTACACTCCAGTCAGAATGTCACACTTCAGGTAAAATTGTTTCATAACTGAAATTATTTCCTTCAATCATTCACTCCAACAACTTCTGAGCTACCTGGTTTATTTAGTAGCGAAACAAAACTTCCCTTACATGAAACAAAAGTTTAGGCAACATCGTGTCATCATGTTTCAATATAAATGATAATAACCATGAATGTTAAATGCGATGGCGTACAATGCTGCTGATTCGCAATTGGGAAAGCCGAAGCTCATAAAGCGCTGGCGACGTCAGGCCAAAGCAGGAGGAGAAACTGCAGCACCAAACAAGGACCAGCTCTCGGGGAACAATCTCAGTTTCCCAGGACAATCGAAACTTCATATAATGTTGCCATTTTTGTGAGAGCTGTTTATGTTTATATCTTATCAATGTTTGAATTAATAATAGAGAAATAAGAGTTGAAAGGAAAAAATTGAAAAATTTTACACTGAAGTTGTGCTTCAGGCCTTGAGGTCTAGTGCAGAGGTGGCACACTTGGCTAGCATGGCGAGGCTGGGGTTAGGCCCCTAGCAAAGAAGAAGAAGAGGAAGAAGAGGAGGAGGAGGAAGAAGAGGAAGAAGAAGAGGAGGAGGAGAAAGAAGAGGAAGAAGAAGAGGAGGAGAATGAAGAAGAGGAAGAAGAAGAGGAGGAGGAGGAAGAGGGAAGAAGAAGGAGAAGAAGAGTGCCCTCTTATTTCTTTGCTTCCATCGGTACCTACTCTTACAGCCGATGGCTGGATCTGGGGCAGGACGGGCTTGGTCAAGGGCACAGAGGAGGTCAGGTGCTCCTGTCCTGGCTGCCAGGAAGCCCTGAGCAAGGGGAGAAGCTGGGGAGATGGTCTGCCGGGTTACATGCCGGTGACTCACCTCTGACTGAGTTCCACTCCTAGCAGAATCTCAGCCACAGTCCCCGAAGACCCAGTCACCTTCTGAAAGCCTGGCCTGTGAGGCATGAGGCCTTTTGGAGACATACTTGGTAGAAACCATAAAGCACATGAGTATGTTTGTGTGTGTATATATGTGTGTGTGTGTGTGTGTATATGTATGTATATTTGCATGTATATATGTGTACATATTGGTCTTGATGTGTACATGCATGTGTAAGCGCATGTACACTGTTCCTAAGAAGATAGTGACCAGCGTAACTACACAAAATGATCTGCATCCTGCTCTTTCCACTTAAAAAATGTCACTTAAAAATGTTCCTCAAGCTCGGGGTGTATTTCAGTGTTAGGCTCCGTGCTTAGCACACAGGAGTCCCGAGGTTCACTTCCCAGCACACACACACACATACACACACACACACACCCCATGTTGCTTGAAGACTACAAAGACATGATTAACTTCTTTATCATTTTTACATAAAGAAATACATTTTGCTTGTTGTTGAGTTCAGATTTTGCTTTTGTTTGGTAGCAAATACATGAATGTAATATAAAATTTAAAAGAGATACTAGGGGAAAGAGTGAAAACTAAGATTTAGTCGATGTCCACGTCTCCCTAACCAGTGTCACTAGTCTCTCGTTCTTGAGCATCCCTCCAGATCATTTCATTTGGAAAAATTTTGTTTTCTTCTGCAGTGTACCCTAGAGGAATCAGAAAGCTTTTCAACATGAATTGATTAAGAAAACATTAGACTTTATTGTAATTATCAGGTTATGTAGATACTTGTTTACAGTTTTGTGATTCAATTTCAGATGTACATCATCATCATCCAGAGAATAATAATTGCCTTGAAACTCATTAGATTTATGGATAATGAACTCTTCACTAGACTACAAGTTACTGAACTTGCAAGACACTCATTTCCTTTGACACATAATAGGTATCAGTGGGCCCAGGAGGCACTTTCGCCATCATACTACGGGCAAGAGATTTCCTTCCTCTGTCTTCAGTATGAGCTATTCTACTTCTGCTATAAAATGCCTGCCTACCTGTCTGCTTTCCTTCCTCCCCCTCTCTTCCTTCCTTCCCTTTTACCTTCCTTCCTTCCCTCCCTCCTCTCTTCTTTCTGTCTTACTCTCTCATTGATGGATCATGAACTTGAATAACTTCCTAAGAAAGTATATGTCGGAAGTGCATTTGGTCACTAGCCTATATGATGTATAGATTTCTGAGATAAAAATATTTTCTTCCAAAATGCGAAGTTATTGTTTCTTTACCTTCTAGCTTCCACTGTGGCTACTGAAAAATCTGAAGTCATTCTGATTGTGATCTTTTGTTGGAAATATACTTATTTTTTTCTCCTTGAGAATGTTTCTGTGATCCCATTAGTCTAAATGTCACATAAATTGGTATCTTCTGAGTATCCATTTTAACTGCAATGGTAGGAATGATATCATGTTGCATTAACCATTTCTAATAAGGTCTGTCCCAAGGAAATGATTCTGATCTTTTAGACTAAATGAGATACCAGAGACAAATCACAACAGATGGTGGGAGCAGAAACTTTCCTCAGCCCTCAACCACTGTACATTATTAGTTTTCATGTCATGCGGATGTTCAAAATGACAGCAATTAATTCCAGATTGTCAGAAGTTGCCTGAAATCCAGTCAGCAGTTCATGTTATCATTATGACGGTAGTTTGTAAAATCGTCTCTTCACTCTCCCGCAGAGCCGCAGTCTGCTTCCTCAGCCCTCAGATCTGAGCGGGTCAGCAATGCGACAAAAGCAAGCGTACTCCAGTTCTGAGGCCTTTCTCCTTTCCCTGTCTTTTCTAAACTGAGAAACTGCCCCGTGAAAAAGTCTAGGGCTGGTCTCCTACTATGAGAAAGTCACAGCCAGATGCCTTCATTTCTCCAATCAGAATGAGATAAACCTCAAATACAGAAGCCACTAACTTGCCCAAAGCTGGGATGGCACCTGAAACTCCTTCGCATGTCTAGTTGTCCCAGCGTGCAAAAGATTGTCTAATATGAACATGGTCCAGGAAAATGCTAAAATCAAGATATACTTCTAAAACATCTGGAAGAATTCAGATAATGTATTAGGTAGGCTCAACAAATGTTGCGACAGCTTAAATTTTAAAAATTAGGGTAAAACACACATTGTCATTACCCTTCCTAAAAATCCTCCCCCTTGTTTGGAGCACTGTTACCCACGGTTTTCGCCACTTACTGAAGTGGTTCTGGAAGTCCTCTTTTGCGAATATCTTCAGTTGATCAGTCATGGCTGCTGCAGTA
The DNA here is from genome assembly GCA_004026905.1 of Hystrix cristata. NCBI lineage: Eukaryota > Metazoa > Chordata > Mammalia > Rodentia > Hystricidae > Hystrix > Hystrix cristata. The sequence goes on along the minus strand of PVJO010005148.1, from coordinate 48,935 downwards.
TCCCGAATCCGTTCATAATCTTTCTCTTTAACGTTCATTGTTACTTTGGGGAAGAGCTAGAAATCACGCAGTGCCAGATGCAGAAATAAGGTGGATGAGGACACAGCGCCATGTATCTAAGAGCCTGCCTTAGCAGCATTCACCGTATTTTAGCCACATCTCCCAGAGACATGACAGAAGCCTTCCGGAACCGCTTCAGAATCTGAGAATGGTGGACCCAGGGTCTTCCAAGTGAGGTGGAGTTGTTGAAGGAGGATTAATGGCAGTAATTTTTTTAAAGTTAAACATTCACCATATAATTTTATCACCCTTTGTGTGTTACACCTTCAAGCAGAGAAACGCATTTCTAAGAATCTTAAAGAGGGATCCAGGGCAGCCTTGGATACCCACCCAAAGTAGAAAGAACTGTGGGTTTTATTGTTTGGAACAGATACAACTAAATTCATGGGAAACCATAATTTTTTTTATACCATAATGCTAACAAAGTACTGGCACCATGGACGATGGGCAGTTTAAAATGTGAAAGGACGAGCAGACCTCTGTCTTTCTTTCTATAGAAACCAAACTAAGAAAGATTTTTTAAAAGTACAATTTCCAATAACATCTTCACAAGTGAAAAAAAAAAAAGTGGAAATGGAAAACACCAAAAAATGTGCCACTGAACTTCATGAAAAGCAGTATTCTGGAAGTGATTTCTTAGGCACAAAAGCAGGCCCAAGTCGAGATATACCTGCTGCTCCTAGAAGATGCAGCGCTGCATATTTCATAATCGTCATAGATCCGGGACTGCAAGAATCCTTTCACAATCATTTGTCAGTGATCTGTAGCATGAGGAAGTACACCCAGGCACTCCATTCAGTGCTCATGAACTTCATAAATTCTGGGGAGCTGATGTGTGTCTGTCTGTCTGTCTGTCTGTCTGTCTGTGCTGGGGATCGAACTCGAACTCCGGGCCTTGAGCTTGCTGTGCAAGCACTCTAACCGTTGACCTAAATCCCCTCATCCTGGGGATTTGAGCTTGCTGACTGGATGAGACTTGGGAAGGTGGTACTTCCTCCTGACCTGTAGGTGGGGAGATGTATGAGAAAGTCAAGCTGAATCCAGGGGAACTTCTGGTCACCATTTCTAAATGGTGGACCCAGAACTAAGCTAAGCACAATACGTATGAGTCTGTTGTAACGTCCAGGCTGGCATGCAGAACCCACCCTTTGCTTTAATATGTGGGTCCTTCACCTTGGAAACTACTGTGGTCACTAGTTTTATGACATAATACAAGAGAATATTTTCAGACATTAAAGAACAGGACTTATGATTGGCTGCAAAATAGTGTTTGTTTGTTATACTCAAACTTTCTAAGATTGGATATCAACAATACCCAGCAGGGAACAGCTAAACCTATAGAGCAGGACTTGAGTCCTTTCAGTCTGCGCTTCACCAAAGCCATTGGCCAATTTCGTTTCTAATTATTACTGTTATTTTCTGAGTGGTAAAAGCCATGCTTAAGGCTACACAAAGCACTGTTTCATTTAACCTTCAGAGCTGCCCCCTGAGGTAACCCATCCTTTGAATCATTTTACAAATGAAGAGTGTGAGCCTTGGGGACAGAATTAGTCTTGCACATGGTCAGAGGCAAGATCTTTACTCAAAAACCCACACATACATGAAATGAAAGTCGATGCTGTTAAAATTGTGTTCCACCTCTACATTATAGGTTTTATTAATTTTTTATAAAAGATATTGCTAAAGATTTTAGAATCACTGCATTATTCATTATAGAAAAATCTAATGCGAGTTTCATTCTAAATTCCTGCAGACGTATGCAAAGAATGTTAAACCACAATTTTATGGAAAAAAAATTAGATGTAATTATTTACCTGCCATTTGTATTTGTATTCCGACATATTTATTTTTTCTTCTTAGTAACATGGTCCATTTTTAACACATAAAAAAATGCCACAGATAATACTGTCACCAGTACTATGGAAAATTAAAGTTTAATAGCTATGTTATGAAGACAGAAAAGTATGAACTTGAAATTTCCCAAAATAAAATTTGTAGTCATAGACGTCACAAGTTTTCTTTTCTTTTCTTTTTTTATTAGTACATGTTTGCAGCACATGCAGTTCATGGTCATCCTGGGGGGCGGGTACAAACACATAACACAGCTTCTTCTTTTTAACCTCCTCCTCTGCTCTCCCTCCTCCATTACTTTCTCTTCCCCCATTTTCATTCTTGACAATATTGTCGATCTTAGCTCATGTTTATGAAACATCAAGTCTTTCTAGCATCCTAAAATGTTGATAAAATAAAAATAAATAATGATGCTAATTGTATGCTAGTGCAATGAAGTGCTAGTTTAGTGATAGTTTCAAATCTTCACAATACAATTTAAAAAATAAAATCACAATTATGAAGATGTTAGATTACAGTATAAGGAATGAGTTTTTTAATTTATAGAAAAGCTGATTAAGGTGTAGTATCTATTTCGTTATTGTGGGAAGTACATCCTCCTGTACTTTCCATTTCTGAACTTCTGTGAGCTCTGTCATGACTCAGTAACAAAAAATGTTAAGAGTCAAAATGCCACCACCCTCGGTCCCGGGTTTCTCTCCAGAAGATGTGTCGTGTCTGCCATCAGCCCAGAAGGAAAGAGCTGTGCTCTCTGCGGAAACAATCATCAAGCCCTTTAGAGTCTTAACATTCTCAACTAAAAATAATAATCACGATGGTGGAAATCATGTTGATGGTAGTAATAATAATAGTAAAAAGATGATACCGAAGGGGTACAATATTTGGTGTGTAAATAGACATTCGTATGCAAAGAGATATTTAGAACCCTTTTTCTTGGCAAGTAATAATAAGATAAAAACCTTATAATATGAGGCTGATACTTCCTTAACTTTCTTCTCACTCATTTTTAAGTGCCACGTTACTGTTATTTACAGTTGTGGTAGAACTGGGCAATCTACTGAGCTACCCTGAGTGGTGTGTCCTGATGTGTTGGAGCTGCAGTGACCAGCTTTTTAGAAAAAAATTCCCATGAGGAATTTCATGAGATTGAAATGGTCTAAATAATAAATGTCATAAAGTGCTAATAAGTACAAATCAAGCATTAAAAAGCTTCAGTTTATATCATATATTTTGAAATAAGTTTCACTTTGTGATTATATGGAGGATTGCTCATTGCCAGAGATATGTACCTCTGAAATCTGACTAAGAGTATGAGATCCATTACTGTCTCACCTGGAAAGCATCTAGCCTATTTAGAAGTTATTCTGGTTAGAAGAAAATAATGCCCATCTTGAGGAAAATGAATCATAAACATAACTCATGATCTCTTGATGTGTATTATGGAAGAGAGCACCATTGTCAAAACCTTTGACTACCTGTATATGGCAGGGATGTAGTAGGTCAATATATCTTGTAAAATATAAACTACGTAGATCCAACAATTGACCAAATATATTATGTAAAAGAACTTTCAAAATTCTTGTTTTACTTCAAATCCACGATGGAACATGTTTGTGCTGCTGTAATTCATACATCTACTGAGATAGTGTGCATTAAATTTATGAATTTCAAATTTGTCAGGGCACAAGTGTGTAGATTTACCCACTCATTTTGTGAGCATTTATGGAAATCATATTACATGATAGACATAGCATGTAAAAGTCATCGAACAATATAGTCCTTTAAAGCACTAATAATACTACTTAATATAAGGTTTCATCTTGATTTATAGATGACTGAGAAAAACTTTCAGAGGAAAGTAGAGGTTTATGCAACTCTCTCAACTGCATCTGAGACCTTTTGTATCTTTATTATAGCCTTAGATGATATGTTAAAAAACACATATCAACATTCTCCTAATTATATAAATATATTAATATTCAACTTGAAGAGTTACATTTTCATAGTTTCTGTTTTCTGCCAGTAATGAATCATAGCATAACAGAATTCTATCACAAGAAAGTTTCTTTGTCATGTTGAAGATTCTAAGCAACTGTGGTAGATTCATACACAGAACCTTCGATTGTGGATCATAATATGTATTTAGCTTTTTTGTTCAGTGCTAAGTATAACCCGAGGGCCCTTGCACTGGCGTATATTCCCAAACTCTTCTTTTCACTTTTTATTCTGTGACAAGAATCTCATTAAGTTGCTAAATAGCCCAGGTTGGGCTCAAACTTGCTGTCCTCCTGCCTTGGGCTCCCAAGTGTGGTATTATAGATGTGTGCCACCATGTCAAGATTGGTTTTGGCTTAAAAGCTGTGAAAATTTCAAGACCCAATTGCATTGATTTTCTTATTAAAATGGAGATAAAATTCTGTGAAGAAAGACAGAAATTCCACAAATCACTGTACTTAAAAATCAATAATTTTGTTTCAAGTGAACTCAAACATTAGTCATAAACCAGTACTATCTCTCCAAAGTTATTCAACCCTGATATTTAAAACAACCATATTCAACTCAATTTAGACACATGAAAAGCGAGAGGCATGCATTCTGAACATGAGAATTCTACATTTTCAAAATTCCTACTATATACAAGGCCAAATAAGTGATGTACTTATTTCCCTCACTGTGTACGACCGCACGCCCATAAAGGTCAAACCGTTTTCAGGAAAATGCCTGGAGCAGCAGAAACTAACCATTGCACGGTGTTAAGGACATCTAGTTACCTCCAAGGGAGCCACTACTGAACACAAACCTGAAACTTTCTGAATTTCTTTAGGAGTCTTATGTATCTTGTGTTTTGATGGGTGATATCATAACCTTGCAAATCTCCTAACTCTGCGAATCTTTTTAATGTGGCCCGTAGGTGGTTAGAAAATGAACAAGTATATGGTGTTTCTTATGTTAAAATGCTTCAGAGTGAGTCTGCCAGATTTCCTCTGGAGACAGTCATTCAAATGAACGTGACTCTCCTGATGCCTTAGACTAGCTGGGCTTCTTGCTGCTTGGTGCTCTGGAATACTTATTTATTTATTCTCATGGCAGTAGTAAAATGATCATTTCTCGGGGAAGATGTCTTAGTTCAGGTGCTCCCGTATGGTTGTGGAATAAAATCTTCAAACAAGTCCATGAATTAATGTTGAGGACAATTATTACAGAGAAGTTTTGTGCAGCTGTGTAGATGGACTGCATCTACGATTGAAATGTTCAAATCCTTTTAGATTTAGAGTTTAATGATGAGAATTGAATGACTCATTCTTACAAGAGCTAATCGTTATTCCAACAAATATGTAGAATCCCTTTTGCTCTAAGTACAAAGTCCTGGATTTTCAACAAAATGAAAGTCTAGTACAGCTTTAAGTCTTAGGAAAACATATAATCATTTCCAGACTATTAGAGTATCATCTAATGCCATATATCAGTAAGGATTTTTGAACAGTGAAACATCATAACCTGGAACTTAAAAAGAATTGTATTCCCATGGGATATCTTTGAACCAGTTTTATGGGTAATTCTCCAGTTAAAAGAAACTACATCATAAAGAAGATTCAATCACTAATACCATATGCATAAGAAATCAGAGTCTGAATGACTCCCTAACATTTGGGCTACAGGTAGAATAGCACAAGATAGCAATTTTAAATATATCCAAAGAAATGTTCAGTGTTTGGAGGCATAGAAATGTGAGAAATCTAGAGACAGTTTATTTTTTCTAGAGTTAAAAATTTTGTAATTTGGACTTTATGAGATTATGCATTTCTGACAATTAATCTTGTTTATATAAACCTGATTGCCTTAGCATCTTCAACAGGGTTGTTGGAGGGCATTTCTGAGTGTCTGAGTGGGTCACAGAGGTATGACCTCAGAGACTGTATGTGGTTCCACACCCCTTCCTCTCTGGTACTGTTCCCCTGCCCTGCTTCCCAGCCACTGTGAACTAAGAAGCCTTACTCTATTACACCCTTCTACCATGATACTAGTTACTCGGAGCCAATTTATCATGGACCAAATCCCCTGAAACTGTAAGCTAGATTAAACCTCTTCTTTTTTAGTTTGTGGATGTCATGTATTATGTCCAAGCAACAGGAAATATGACTAATACAGCAATGTATAGTAAACTCTTAGTCTTTTAAAATTTAAAATGGGAATGGGAAAATGCTTAGCAGTATGGCTGATTTCAGAGTGAGACAACAAAACATAGATAGTTGGCTTTTCTACATAATCTAGCTTTACAATTATTTTCATACTGAAACAAACCTTCAGGTTATTGTCATTTGGAGACAGAATGGAGGCCATCGTATTAAAGGGTAATATTTTTATCATGTGATTTCCTTTTTAGTTTGGATTTCACTAATTTTACCTCACTGATGACATAATTACCAAATCTAAGCAGCATAAACACGAGCCTCATAATAAACATGAACCAGATAAAAATTTGAGCTATTTAACCATAATGAGTAAAATGAATTTAATTCATTAGTAAATCTGAGGATGCTTGATGAACATCTCTGAACTCCGAAAATTACTCCCTAAAGTTAACTCTAGGAAAGAATAATGAAATACTTTAAAATCAGTCTCATGTGCCACGGCTTTGCTCTATCAGTGGACCGGTTTCAGGGGTTTTTACATATACCACTGATGTTCGAAAACCTAATTATGTTTATAAAATGCAATAGTATTTCAAAGTGAAAATCAAAATGATGATTGTGCTAATTCACTTGAGAAGGCACATTTCTTATTAATAATCTTCAAAGAAAATAAGCCTCTCCTTCCATCACTACCATTGAGCTACCACTGATGTAAAAGGTGTCGATTTGGCTGCAGATGGCCATGTTCTGTACCTATCTCCTTGCTCCCCTCCACTCCCCCTTTATCCTCCTCCTATCGTCTTTAATCAATTTGATGTCACACATTTGATTCAGTCATTCAGGGAAAAAAAACAAAAAACAGAAAAAAAAAAAACAGGAATGAAGGAATGACGATTCTTCATTTCTGTTTCTCTCTGCCCTCCGCCAGTTAGTATTGGCAATTACACACCCTAAATTCTTCCCACCGCTTCATCATTACCATCATTTTCTTCACTTAAATTCAGAGTACCTCTGTAGTGTCCTACCTCATTGTCCTCTTCACTGCCTGCTCTTCTGGCTATTAATTTTGCCGTCTCTGATCTGCTCTGCTTGGGGCTTCCGCAGTGTTCGGGTGAGAGCCCACGGCAGCTCTCAGACCTGTGCGGCAGGTCCCTGTTTTCTGAAGAGTGATGTTCAAGCCTTCAAACACGCCAAAACCAGCTACCTGCACATCGACTCTCTCTCCAGACATAACTTTTCTTCTTTGAACTTAGTGACCTGTCAACACTGGATTTCTTTAAGTGCTCTAGCTACATGTCTACTCTTTTCTGCCTGGATAGCTCTTCACATGAGCTCTTACGGTGGGGATGTCCGTCCCCCTTCCCTGTCTCCTCACTTCATAACTTCTGCATGATTTTTGCTTGTTAAGGTTTAAATGCGTATGTCTATCCCTATCATCCGATTACTTAATGAACATTATTATTGTGTTGCTTTTCCTGCAGCATTTCACGTCTCTTAGAAGCTCGACCACTGACGAGAATCGAAGGCACTCAGCGCATTGTTGTGAATATGACATTTTCAGAATGTTTATCCGTGTTGACTGAAGTGTGAACCATCCAACTTCGTCTTCATCCGTCAACCAGAATTTCGCTTAATCATCTGCTGAAAAGCCAAAGAGGAGCCCATCTATTTTTAAGATTCACTTAAAGTAATTCAAAAATGTGATCACTCTGTGATGAAAAAAAAAAAAATGTATTCCAAGAATATGCTGCAACTCTACTTTCAATCAGAGAATGATCTGCGCCCTGAGGCGTGACCTTACGCCTGTGTGTGCTTTCGGGGGTGAGAGTAAAGTGTCTCACCCTGCTCAGCAATGCTGAAGACCTTTTAGACTCCGTGTCAGGTTACCCATGATTTTCGTCTTCAAAAAAGGGTGTTTCTTTAATCATTCCGAAGAACAAGAAAATTATCACACTCATCAGACTATAGCTGAAAAATTGGACATTTTCTTTCAATTTTTACTCTTTATTGTTATTTAAACTTTTTCTATGATGTTTTAACATATATGGGAAAAGTAATTATACATCTGAAGTTCAATAGCACATTTATTTAATAGTCAATATCACTGTCACCGTGTACAGTCCTTCAGTCTCTGATCTCATCTCCTCACCTCTCGTGTTGCCTGGCAATGTGTAAAGAGCAGTGCAGTTTTTGTTAACTACTTGTGAATATAACTTCCAGACAACTGTGACTTCTCTTTTTTCCAGTTGGCAGAGGACTTGCCTTCTCAGATCCAAAAGGTAGCAGAGCTTTCAACAATAGAAAAATGAGGGTTACATAAACTCTTCCTGCTGCTGCTCAGATTCGATTCATATGAAATAGCTCTTCAACAAGAAGTTAATGCGCCTGCCGAAGTGTTAGCAACACACGGCTTCAGAACGGAGTCTTTCTTTTCAGTTCACAGAATACCCTCTGGTGAAGATGCTGATGTTGGAAAGAAAAACACATTTCAATTCAAAGAATGAAATTCAATTCATATGGAACTTCTGTCCTGTTGTTGAGTGTGGCCCTGTGGGAAACGTGAATAAGAAGTCAGAGAATTAAACTATTCTCAGTTACGTCACTGTCTCGTGCTTTATGTTAAGGGGAAGTCGCCAAAGCAATTACCTCTCTTTTTCCACATATGCAAATAGTAACAATTTTTTCCCCACAAATAAGAGGAGAATCAGTCAGAAACTGCGGCATCTTCATTACATTTCTATTTCAGGAAGCTAAAGAAGATCTCACAGAACTGCAAGAATTAAAGAAGTTATAAACAACATACTATTGGCAGTAATACTGATAACATGAAAAGATTGAGGGCCGTGTTTGGAGACTATAAATCTGACTGAAGCATGTGTCGTGTCCTCAAAAACCTGAGAGGTCTGAGGAAAGACAAATGCAAAGCAGCTTCCATTGAGACAGAAGGAAGACAATTTCCAGGACCCAAGATCAGTTAGACATACAATATAAAGTTAATTAGAACCAGGAAAGAGCTGAGGCTATAAATTTAAAGAATTTTACGTGTGAGGGCTATTGCGTGCCGAGCCAAGGAAAGTTGTTTGAGGCCAGACTATAGAAGCCTTGAATAACAGCCTGCAGAATTTCGACTGTTCTCTGTGAGGTCAGCAAGCACACCGTGTGTGAGACAGATTCGTCTGGGAGCAACGAGAAAGCACAAAGGACAAAAGCAGGGAGCACAGCTGGCATTTTCATCTGTTTTCCCAAAATATAATGACGACACCTCGATGTGGTATCTTGCGTCAAAAAAGAGACTGTTAACAATGAGAGGTACAAATGGGATTCGATGACTAGTAGGACAAGGGGGAAGCATTTTCCTTTGAAAGACGGACTCTAATAGGCGGCCTGAAAATTGAGCCTTGAGAAATGCTTCTATTTATAGGCGGGATAGTAAAAAGCTATGAGCCTCACTTGAGTGACAGATAAAATTCAGGAGGACAGAAGACAAGCAGAATGACAAATGTGTCCAAGGCAAAGGAAGTTGGTTTCCAGGTAAAAAGAAAAATAAAAGAAGGCTTTCCTTAATAAGCTTGTCTCCCTCCCTCTCCAAGACATAGTGCAAAAATAATTTCTTTGGGGCTGTGTAAGTAGCTCAGTGGGAGTATACCTACTACTGGGATCAATCCACATTACTGCAAAAAAGAAAAAAAAAATCACCTTTGTGGAAATATCTTTGAATCTCCCTACGGCTACCACCATCTCACCTTCTAGAGGAACATCATCCCTCTTTTCATGCCTACACCATCCTTTTGCTTATGTCTAGTGTGTGTGAAATAACTCACCGACCTTATTCTCCTGCCATATTTATTTTCATATTTACTCCACATATTAGGCTGTGAAGTAACAGTGGCTGGCCTCGCTTTTCTTGGTAGGATACTCGGAACACGAAAGAAAATGCATAAGAGGATTTGTGAATTCATTTAGATCAGACAACAAAGAGGATCTTTAGAAGGAAGCCAAAATAAGTTGAGGTAAAACGTTTTCTGACATGAGAATTATCTCCCAAAGAGGATGATCACCGACACATATTATAGACACCAAAGAAAAGCAAACTTCAGCTTAATGCCAATGGCATCAGATATAAAATCTTTACACCCCTATGAGAAGTAGAACAGTAGATACCCCTGAATGGTTACGTCCTATTTGCTAGATCTCATGAGTATGTGAAGTTATATAGCACAAGGGGATGAATGTTGCTTACAGAATTAGAGTTACTAATTGGCTGACCTTCCAAGGGAAAGAGTATCCTGGATTATTCAGGTGGGCTCCAGGTATCAATAGCTGTCTTAAAAAGTGGGAGAGGACAAGAAGATGGAAGCAGAAAGTGCAGTGCTTTGACACGAAAGGCGTCAACCAGACCTTGCTGTCTTTGAAGATGGAAAGAGAACATAAAATAAAGTTTGCAAGCTGCATTTAGAGACTGGACAAAGAGAGAATTTGGATTCTTTCCTGGACCTCTACAAAGGGGCATAACCCTTCATTTGAGCCCGGTGAACCTACGTCCAACTTCTGACATCCAGAAGTATAAGATAGTAAATTTGTTTTGCTTTAAGGCACTATTTTGTTGGTAATTCATTACAGGAGCAGCAGGAAAGAAGCACAGAACTTTTGATATCACAAATCTCCAATGTTTTTACTGTGCTTGTCAAATTGAGTCTTTACACTTTGATAAAATAGAAATAGTATTGGATTTGACATTAAAAAAAAATGACATCAGTATAGACCTTCATAAAGTACCCAAACCTGTTGAACCTAGGCAACTTACCGCTTGCTCATTAAAAAAAAAAAAAAAGACCATGATTAGACAGTATTTAAAACACATTGCAGATAGAAATTATTATTAACAAATGACAGAGCTAATTCAAACTAACATAGATTTCTCCACAGCCCTCTCCATGACATTCCTCTAAGGTTTCTGAATCACTGTTTTGAGTTATACAATGCACATTTGTCAACTAGAGTCACCTTTCTGCCTAATAAAAGACCAGCATGTATTCTTCCTATCGGGCTGTAACTTTGTACACATCAACCAACCTCTACCTCTCTGTTCCTCCTTCCCTTATTTCACTATACATTATTAACTCCTGGTCCATCCATGTTTGCAAATGATAAAATTTCATCTCTTTTTGTCCAGATAGTGTTCCATTGGTTGATTCTGTGTCTCAGCTATTAGGAATAGTGCTGGAATAATTACGGAAGTTCAGGCATCTCTTTATTATATGGATTTTATTTTCTTTGCATACATCTCTTCTTTTAAAAGAGGTAATGGATTTTGCCTCTTTTCCTTGGAATCGAATAATCTCTGCCTATAGCCATATGCTTTTACCAGTTCAGCACTGAATTTCCTTGCTAATACCAAATGATGTGTAAAAGATCAATTTATAATAACCCTATCACTCAATGAGGAGAGTGCCCAATTATAGACTAATAGTTCTTACATATATATATATATATATTTATGTAGATTACTAAGATTTTAAATTCAGAGCATTCAAATCAAAAATTAAAATATGTGCTTCAAGGTTTTTTTCTTCCCCTGTCTGAATTTTCTTTATCTTTTGGACAGCTAAACAAATATGGTACAAACATATTTATATTATTTCTAAGGAATTTAACCCTGTTGAGGGTGCGGGAAGCAATATATGACCTACTAAAATTCTCTTGGTTTTGCAAATATTCGCTATTTCGAAAGAAAACTTCACTAGGTTTCTCAAAGATATTTTGCTTATATCCAAAAATGATGAATGGGGATTTTTACCCCGGGACACAGCTAAATGTTCTTTGTTTAAGAGAAGCATACAGCCCTGTGTTTTGCATTATATTCAAATGTGTGATGGCTTTAAACTTTAATATTCTCCCTTGGTTCTATGAGAGACGATGTCAATTTTTCTTGTGCTGGGGAATTTTTCCATTGTTTGAGGTATAAATACAAAAAACCAACAAAAGGTGGAATTTATTGATGCATTACTGGCGTTGTGGCGCTGACAGCTTGTCATATGCTCTGTAAAGAAAGTCATTAGCCAAATGGAAATTTAGGGCAGCTAACATTTCTGCATGATATTTAGGGGATCACTGAAATTATTGAAAATGTGCTTCATATTTCATCATGCAAATGTCAAAGTCAATTTCTTATTCATTTATTTACAGTCATGTTCCTGATATTACCTGAATATGCAATCAGTGAAGATTTGTCATTTAATGACGCTTTCGTCACCCACATTTCTTTGTTTCATAAATTATCATTCCCTTGAATTTATTTTAAGCTTTTCATTGCACATTAGCCATGTTTGCAAGTCAGAACACAGAGGACTGGCTGCCTTTATGCTAAGCGTTGTGAAGACCCTTTCCACACACTGCTGCTGGTAGTGGGAGCCGCAGAGGACGCAACTAAGAGAGTCCATTTCCAATCATCTGTACTGCCTAACTGATTGTACTATGCGTATGGAGAACTGTCAATGTCCCCAATTTTGTAAAAGTAAAACACTGGGAAAAACATCTGCATTCATTAATACTGGAGAGACACATAGAAGTTAAACTCATAGTCATAGAATTAGCTTTGATGACACAGAAATTATCTCACATTTCTGATTTTTCAACAGTTGATGCAAATCCCTGTATCTTATGTCTTTGGATAAGCCCTCGCACACATAAATAAATATTTGTGCATATACTATGTGACTGGGACTGTGTACATAAAAGTGTAGGTGCTGATAACCTTTAAAGCTGGATCTGCACTATGTAAGGGATGAAGACGGCTTTGGCAAAAGTGCTGGGGAACCACTTGCCCTCCAGTAGCATCAGGTCGACCAGACAGCCAAGGGTGTTAGGGAATAGAAAGGACACTCGGGCAAGCAGAGGCGGGAAAAGAAGTGAGGAACAAGTGAATGGAATGGAAGTAAGTGAACTTGTGAAAAGTTTTAGTGAAGGATGTGCTACACTTTCTGCTGTACAATCATCAGCAAACATGGATTTGAAAGTTACTATAATCTTGAAAGTTTTCAATTCAGAATTGTTTTCCTTTTCATGTGTCAAATGAGACTGCGCTTAGCATGGTGAAAGACTATCTTGTGTTACTTGGGATGCACACAAATGGACATGCCTAAGTCTTAATGTGATTGAATACCTAGTATGTTAAGTTGGTTTTATATGCTTTAAGGAAACAATCAACAAAATTATGTAAATATTAAAGATTTAAATTGTATCAGTGTTCACAAAACATGACCTAACATAAATAAAAATACCTTATAATTAAATTCAAATTCTTTGTAATTGATCTCTGTCAATTCCTTAGTTTTGCTGGCCTCTCTTCCTTATTTTCTATGATCCTGTTCTTCTGCTTACTTAGGGTAATTAGGCTTTAGAATTTATTACAATTAGGCTTTAGAATTTATTGCCAATAATTGCATACCCTCTATATTCTCATTTTAGCCACTCAACTGTGTGCTTTAACAACTTTTTATCTTTTCAGCTCTTTTATTCTGATTCTAATAATTATTTTACTCCACCTAAACCTCCATTTTATTAAATCTACCATCTTCCATTCTCCTATAAATAATTGCTGACTGAATTCAGCCTAATCTCGATGTCCTCTGTGACTATGTACAATCCTTCAACATCTAATACGTTCACTCTTTGTCTCATGCTTTTTCAGTGCCTAGAACAGCACCAACAAGAAAGCTTACAGAATATAAAAATGTTTGAAACTGCAGGGTGCTTAATCAGAGACACTCATAATAAACAACTGAAAGAAGATTCAGTTATACTGTGTTATCTTATTAAGGTATTTTTTTCATTGATTAAGAAATTTGTAGGAAAAAGTTGATCTTGAATTAATTGGAAAATGTAAAGCGCTGCTTTCTCTTAGAATTCCAGCATATTCAAGTTCAAAAATTATATATTTATAACTGATATTTGTAAACAAGCTCTCCCTTCTATGAGTGTTGTATTATTTTATTTTATATTTTTACACTTTCTTCTGTGAAATCTTTATAGCAATTAAAAAAATAAATCCAAAGCACCCTGAATAAATCCTATATAAATGAGCATGTATCTAAGAGGTTAGTTTTCTCTTCCTTGGTTCTTCTTACTTCTATTCAGAATCTATTTTTTTTCCAGTTGAAGAGGCATAAATATATGCTTATAAATCTCACCAATATTCCTGAATTCAAATTTGCATCCATAAATCAGACCTTAAAGATGTTTTATAGTGTGAAAATTTTTATCTGCTTGTGAACATAAGAACATGAGACTAAGTTTTGTAGCTGAATTCTCATTGCACTGAATGTTTGCATCTTCACACTTGACAGTTTCTGGCTCTGATTTCATTCTCTATTAAGTTCATTGATGAAAATAGCAGAAAGAGGATCATTTCTGATATTGTCTTTACCTTTGTTGATATAAACTGTTCAGCAGATTTTATTCAATAACAGTTTCCAATTTTCTTGTATTCCTCATCCATTCAGTTTATATAGTATTACAATTTTAATTACACAGAAAACTAAGACCAAAGATGTGTCTTCATAAGATATTTAAGCAAGATGCCTTGGTTACGCACCCTGTATTTTGGCGGGGTGGGGGGTGGTGGGGATCAAACTCAGGGCCTTGCACTTGCTAGGCAGGTACTCTGTCACTGAGCTAAATCCCTAGCCCTGCACCCTGTATTTTGAGGGTAAAATGAATTCTCAAAAACCAGGTCAAAAGTGATACTCATAAAGCGGTTCCTGTTTTCTCCAATGGCGGTATTGTATCTTACCAAGTCATTGCTGTAAATTAATGACATTGAAAACAATGGGTGATAGTCTCCTGGCTAAAATAAGGCAGAATGAATGTATTTCTTTGGCACGATTGTCACATTTTTGAAGGACATTAAAATTTGCCATCACTTGAAAATTCTTTTTTCCAAATTAAAAATCTGTTCACATCCTTTCTACACCATTTCATCCTGTCATATGTTAAGATTTCATTCATCCTTAAATATTCAGACTAACTTTGCTGTCTTATTAACACTCTACATCTTGAAAAGTAAAAAAAAAAAAAGTTATAATGGTTTCTCCTGTGCTTTAATTGGTACAAATTTAGAATAGGGTGCATCCTCCTCGATCTCCTTTTGCCTTGTATGACATTTGCGATCTCTCTGCAGCTGCTCTGGGGTTAAGACTGAATCTCCTCACCTTCACTCAAGGCCCACCAGGTCCTCAGGGTACAGCACAAGTGCTCAGCAGTGCACTCTAAATTGATTCAGGTTAAGTTGAATTGTATTCTAAAAATCAATGAAACTTCCAAATACCACATTGTTTCTCTGGTGTGAGAAACTGAAAGTGTAAATAAAGACTAAAATGTATTATATTGGGAAAGGGAAGAAAATGTCCAAATGGGAAAGGGAACAAGGGAGGGGGAAAGGAACAGAGGACAAGAGAAATAAATGGAAGGAAAAAATGGAAACGAAGCTTTTGTAAATAGGGAGGGAGGAGGGGTGAGGGGAGGGGAATGGGAAAAAAAGAAGCAACAAGATACATCATGTACAGGTACAAATCCCCTATGATGAATGTTATCACTATGTACATCTAAAATGTACCATTAAAATAAAATAAAATTTAAAATTTTTTTAAAAAAATAAGAGTCCTTAAATAAATTTTTGTGTGTGCATTCACTATGCTAAAAATAATGGTATCAGATGAAAAAAAATCAATGAAACTTAGACATAGAACATCACTGAAAGAGGCAGTTCAGACCTCGTGGTATCTGTTGGCATAATATTACTATCACAAGACAGTCTTAAATTGTGGGGTGTTATGTTTCATTTTACAATATATATTCATTGTAGATAAAAACTAGAAATATAAACGAGGCCAAAAAACCCTGAAATTCTCCTGCACAAAAATAAGTACTATGAACATCTAGCAGACATTTTTCCAGTTATTGTTTCCAAGTTGCACTCCGTATGTGATTCTCAAGAGAACAGATATGAGGTCAAGATAGGTAAAGACAAGATAGATAAGGAAGACTTTAATCTTTGCTCCTAAAGATTTAATCTTTATTTTAGATTGCCTCTATCAATGTCCTCCATCTGTATGGAGTAAAAACAGTCAGATTAGTATTCAAGGTTTGCTTCTGTACTACTCTTACTCTTATTCCAAAATATCACTGAGAACTATAGATTAACATTGCTAAATATTTCTAAGTTACCTAGTTAATTTAACATCGAGTGATGTAATAAAATTAGTGGAGTTGATGTGTTATACTACTCATTTTCATAATTACTGTTACATTGTTTAAATAAGAAAGCTCAATAGAATTAAACAGAATTCAGCAATATTAAATCTAAAACACACATCATGTTATCTATGAAACTTCACTATTTTATATTTTCAATCTCATCAGGGCTCTAGGTAAAAATTACCTCATAGTTGATGAGAGCGGATGGCACATATCTATTAAAGTGACCAATTACTAACAATGTAGCCAAGGTTAATTTTTAAGGAGGATACTGTCATAGAAACAGGCAGCTCCTCAGTTGTGATGCTTATTTTAGGATTTTTTTAAGTTTATGATGGCACACAAGGAATACATATTCAGTGGAAACCCTAAGTGGAGTTTTCAGTTTTAGTATCTTCCTTGCACAGTCACATACAGTAAGATACACTGTTGTGACGCTGGGCAGTTAGCGAGCTTCGGCAGGCTGCTGTTCCTGGTCCATGACATCCTGAGGGTAAAGGACACACACGTCATGGTGTCCTGGGGTGCCACACTTGGATATTTAGAGGGCTGGGTGTAATAATGCATTTTTGGCCAGGTATTATCACCTTGTGATGTGCTTATCTGGAACTCTATCCATCCTGATTGTCAAGTAGCAATATAGATCACTTCCCCCAAAAGGAAAGACGTTTATGCGTGAAGAGCTTTATACATGAAGACGTTTATACATGAAGGAAAGAATGCATACCAAGAAAATTTGCACAGGCTTCAACTAGGGTTCTGAAAGATTTATTTACAAAGAGAATGGTTACAGCTGAGCAAGCAGGAGCGGTGGTTATTGGTCGGTGAACCATGCCAGTCTACCCACCATTAAAGTCAGAGCTGGGAAAATCAGTATTTCACTCTCTTTTTCTGCTTTCCCTGTTATTTCTTCTTGGCCAAATCTAAGGGACACTTCCAGTTTTGGAAGCCCATTGAGGTGATCCACTCGTGCTAGACAAAGTGGAGACTTGCTCGGAAAGGAAACAGAAAATAATAGGGGGAATTGATGAATACAAGTTAAAAATGATTTGAGACTAACAGCAAATAGAAATCAAGAGAAAAAGTTTATTTTTAATATAAGAGAGCTCAATATATATAGTACTTGTGAACAAGGATGATGCCAGAAATTAAAGGAGAATGAAGGAAATATGAAGAAAGAAAATAGTATATTACAGAAAAAAATCTCCTAGACTCGGAAGCTCCCATATCAATAACAAATACATGCCTAAAACAATCTAGTGTCTGGGAAATATGCTGGTTTCCTGTCAACTCTCCACAAAACCCACAGAGATTATTTCCACCGCCCTTCACATGGATGTCAGTTCACCTGTTTCCAAATCTTCCCTTTTATTGGGTTATCTAGACAGTGAGTAGTCTCTCCTATTGAAATTTACACTTATTTGGGAGAAGATCCATGTGTTTCATTCACAAATGTGCTACCTCTTTGACTAGTTCACCAAGTTGTAAATACCTGTTATGCACAAGGTGTGCCTGTTAAACTTGCTTGTCACCGGGATTGGATTAAAGGACTGCAGCACAGGTGACAGCACAGGTGGCAAGCTGACCTTCCAATGGGTTAATTCATCGCTGAGCTTCTGGCTAACTGGGCGATTAGCAGATGCAGCTTAGCTGAAGGAAGTGGGCCGTGAGGGTGCGGCCCGAGAACCGTGTCTGGTTTCCATCCTCTCGCTCCATCCAGCCACTCTGCTTCCTAGAAGCCACAAACTGAGCAGCTTTCCTCTGCCCTGCGCCTTGTGCTCGGGTTTCTTACCTCAAGCCATTGCAACATGGACTGAAGCTTCTGAAACGGTGAATCAAAAGAAAATTCTCCTCCTTCTAGTTGGAATATCCGATGTTTTGTCCCAGCAATCCAAAAAGGAAAGAAGAAAAGAAAACAGGAATGCAAGAAAGAAAGGAAGGGAGGGAGGGAGGGAGGAAGGAAAAATGCACAAATCCCAGAACTCTGAGATCAAAGTTTCCTTGAGAAACAAAACGTGCAAAACTCGTTTAATTCAAGACTGAATCAGCACTGTATGATAAGAGGAAAAATTGGGGGATAATAAAAGAGACAGTAGTGAAATTTGAGGAATAACATGCAAGACTTCATGTTATTCTCTTACAATTGAACACAATTCTTAACTTATAAATAAAAACATCAGAGCAAGAAAATAACATTTATATTGAGTGCATACAATGTTCAACTCAGTGTCTAAGGTGTTGTAAATTCTAATAATCTTCTAAATGATTTTGATCATATATATGAATAAATGCACCAATTCATAAAGCCTGGATAATGTAGATAGCAAAAAGAAAATTCTTCTTATATCCTAAAAAAAGGTTTTAATGGGTAAAATGGTGAGCAGGTTTAAGATGGATTAAATACTCAGAAATACATGAAAGTATAACAAAAAGTATTTGAATTATACTTTTTAAAGTAAGTACTGGGGAAGGAATCACTGTGTTACAATCTAGATATTCATGTTGGAGGAAAAGTAGCAGCTGGAGGGGCCTCCAGTATGCTCTTGAATGACATTTCTAATGTTGCTTTTATGCCATGTTATTAAGATGGTGATTCATCTCCTTTTTAAAGGCCTCTAACCTTCTCTTGTTACAACTCATGTCAATGTTTAACAGCTCATACTGTCAAGGGCATTTTCTTGATATCTAACTCTCGTCCCTGTAATGTTCTTAGAGGACAAAGAGAAAAATATGTAACTATTCTCTGAATAATAATCCTAACAGGGGCCAAACTCATATTGGCTTTCTTGAAAAGAGCTAAAAAATTATGATGGATGATTCACGTGACATGACTAAGAATTTCTCCTGAATATATTTAAAAAGCAGAAATGTAACATTTGGAAGAAGAAAGGGGCCACCTGAGTGAACCCTTCACACTCAGTAAGTATGCTTTCGTCTATCGCCGTCAGTGCTAAGCCACCCTCATTCCGAAGGGACTATTACATCCTCCAGTCAACTGTCTGCTAAGTATCTAAAACGGATAGATGGGCCGTTACGCTAAAAACCGAAATATCCTTCGGAGTTGAATCTTTTAAACTTATACTTTTGAAAACTTTTAAACATATATAGAATAGGCATATCTTTTTATTGTATTTATATATACCATATATGATATCTATGATAAATATAGAATATATAATTTATAACATATACTATTATATATTATATATTAAGTATTATAAATTAATTCTCAATAATTTATAAATTATTATAGATTAATGATATATAATATATAATATTAAATTATTTTGATCATGCATATAAATAAATGCAACAAAGCATTAAATATAGACCTGCCCATAACCCTGGATGATGTATATGTATATATACATCATGTATATATGTGTGTGTGTGTGTGTGTGTGTGTGTGTGTGGGTGTGTGTGTGTGTGTGTAGGTAATTGTATATATACATATGCATGTAGGTTGGTAGTTGTATATGTATATATATGTAAGTAATTATATGTATATGAAATCATGTGAACTCAAATTACTAAGAAAATGCTTTTAAGTATGGACACTCTAGCAAGTAGAATGCTTCTTATAAAGAGAAAAACAGATGTAATTGAATGTAAATATCAGTATAGATGAAGGAATTTCATGAAATCTGATATATAATTGACAACTCAAAAGACCTTGTTTACAAATCTAATATGTTGTAAAATAAGTTTTAATTTTTTCTTATAAAAGTGGGAAAGTAATGTATTTTACAATAATTAAAAAAAATGATTGTATGAAAAAACAATCATTCTGTTGCATTATTACTTTTTAGTTAGGCTAAATATTTAATGCACCCAGGACAGAGTCTGGCACAAAATATTACTAAAATTGGTGATTGCTTTTTCCATTTCTTAGCAAGTCATAGTCAGACTTTCATGTTTTAAAACCTGTCTTTTATCATGCTACTCCCCTAAGCAACAGCTTCTGTGCTTATTCCTTTTTGTTCTAAGATCCTAAGATGGTACCTGGACCTCACGGTTCCTCATATCCTGGCTCCGCCTCAGCTCTGGTATTTTCTTGCCTTGTCCAGCATCTTCCTCCGATCCCAGCTTCCTTCTGCCCACATGAATGCCAAGCTCCTTTTCACTTCTTCACATTTATTCTTGCTATTTTGGATCTGTGAATTGTATTTCCCCCTTTAGAAGCTGTCCATCAAATCTCTTACTTTGTTCCCTTGTAACAGCCACCACTATTACAAGACAATTTTTTAAAATTTTAATTTAATGGTACATTTTAGATGTGCATAGTGATAACATTCATCACAGGGGATTTGTACCTGTACATGACATATCTTGTTGCTTCTTTTTTTCCCGTTCCCCTCCCCTCACCCCCTCCTCCCTCCCTATTTACAAAAGCTTCGTTTCCATTTTTTCCTTCCATTTCTTATTTCTTTTATCCTCTGTTCCTTTCCCCCTCCCCTCTGACTCCATGTTGTACTTACATCACTACCACAAAATATAATTTTTTAACTTTAAATATATAAAATATTTGGAAGCGAAGGTAAATACAGAACAAATAGTTAATGTAAGTATAGTCAGTAAGTGTTTCCATGTAAAAGAAAGCAAATGAGACACTGCTATATTGGTTCGGCCATCAAATATTAGCCAATCTGTGACAATCGCTAGTTTAGATATTTGAGATTAAAATCTGTAGGGAAAACAAGATCCTGTCCTATATAAAACATGTCTAATAAAAAAAAAACTGATATTAAGCAATACATATAAAAATGAATAAATTATGTAGTAGGTTAAGACAAGGAATACCACACAGTGGGACGGGACAGGCAGTGTGCACGGGGCAGACAGAATCCCGTCCTTGTTTGGGAAGTCTGAGTGGCGAATGGCAGCTATGCAGAGAACGGGGCTAGTACAGACAGTACTGCTGAGGAGCTGGAGTATATAAACAAAGAGAGATGACAACACAGTTAGAAAAGAGACAAAATCTAGAAATATGTTTGTAAAGTTGGAAAATCGCTAAAAGTAGAAAATATACTCAACAACTAATTGGAAATGCACACAAATATGTTTTGAAAGTTGAGCAAGCTGATCACACTTGAATAAATGACCACTGAGAGAGCTTTGAGAAGAGCAGGCCGTGTGGGCCCCACCTTGACTCTGTCGGCGTGTGTGTGGTTGGGATTCTCTAGTCAGCAGAATTAGTAGCAAATATATGTGTAATTATGCAGGAAGCTTATTACAGAGGCTCACAAGACCAGAGGCAGGAGAGTCCGCAAGGGCCATTTGCATGCTGGAAAACTGAGGCATGGAGAGCTGCCCGCCAAGGAAGATTAAGGCCTGGCATACTTGGGGGTTGGGAAACCAGCTCCCTGCGCCTCCTTTGCTATGACATGAAAGGCTAAGTCAAGCTAATTGAAGGGACATGGTCTTTGCAGGATTACTTGTCTTTATTGCATTCAGAGCATTTATTATAGACAATCGTAACTATAGGACACATGAACATTTCTCTCAAAGTGGGGATTTTGAACACTTAAAAGCCAGTAGGGATATTAGATTTGTCCCTGATGAAAAGAAACACATCCCTACCATAATGCCTAGCACACAGTAGGGATTTTAGAATTATTTTTCTCATCAATCTTTCCTTTCCTGTATCAATTCATCTGCTTTTTTCTTATTTCTAAAGGAATGTGTGCAAGTCTTGTTCTTTCTGACACTCTTTCATTTTCTGTGGAAATAACATTGTATTTATCATTCTAAAGCTAAAGAGTAGTCAAGAAGAGTGAGGTGGGGGAAAGCTGCTCTCCTGCTGGTGGCAGAAGCAGAGGGAGAAAATGAAAGAGGCAGAGAGGAAAGAACCGGGGCCCACATGTAAAGCCACGCGTGCGGCGCCGGCGTCCAGTCCCACCAGTCAGTCCCTGCCCCGACTCCGCGGTCCTCCCTAATGCCCCCAAGTTGTGATCACTTCACTGCTACAGTTGAAATTCTCACAACTGAATTGTCTCTGAAAATACCGAGAATGACACAGAAATGAGCTGCACTGATTTCCTAAACTCCTTAATCCAACAAGTTGACACTGACTATTAACTGTTGTACATGTCTACTGCGAAAACTGTTTCTACTGTTTTTCTCATTTTCTTCATCGAGTTGCTGAGAGATAAAAGCATCTTTTCACTTAGGCCTTACGGCTGATTTGAGAGGCACAGGATAAAAAGGGAAGCTGCTCGAAGATAATTTCTGACTTCTAGAAAAACATGGACTTGATGCTTGATATTTTTAGAAACTGAGAAAACAAACTCATGGATTAGAAATTTAATGCATGTGTTTATTTCCTTCTGAAACCTGCAAAAAAAGAGATTATGACTGCACAACCCTCAGGGGAGAGCTGAAAGGAACACTGAGGTCACCCGTTTGTCTCATACACAGTGATTTACAATTTCAGCAGTAGTTTTACATAATTCAAATAAGATTTTTGGCTGCCAAAATTATGGGGACTTTTACACATATTCTGATTTCGTAATGTCTCTTTTGTCTTAATTCCTTGAAAAGGTTAAAACAGTAAATATTCTTTATAATAATCATTATCCTACATAATACATGCTATGTTATAGAGTATATTATACAATATTAAAGTATTATTATATTTTTGTTCCTATATCACCATCTAGATTACAAGCTTGGACAGTAGACATGTTGTTCATCTTTTATTCTTTCAAGTGCTGAGAAAGAGTTATCAGTGTGTGTGTGTGTGTGTGTGTGTGTGTGTATGTGTTTTGGTATTTTTCTTTTGTTTTAGTTTGTTTTGGTTTTTGTTTGTTTTCGTTTTTGTGGTTCTAGGGATTAAACCCAGGATCTTCAAGTGGAGTTACACCCCCAGCAATTTTTTTTTGTTATTTTGAAACAGGATGTTGTTAAGTTACTAAATTGACAAAGTGGCTCTCCAACTTGAGATCCTCCTGCCTCAGCTACCCAGAATGCTGAGATGATGCACATATGCCACCATGCTCTGATATCAGTAAATATTGTAAGTGAACTAATTGTGTAAACTCACTGCAGAGATGTGCTTGAATATCAACTTTTGTATCTAGTATTATTAAGCATAAACCCTGTAACTTTCACTTCCGAATATTTATTGCTTTGAAAAGTATAATATGAAAATTATCTTTGTATTTTTTCTTTAGTTGTGAACCAGAGAAAAAACTGAGTAACTTGTAGAATGTGTTTTGCACACAATTTTAAATAAAAACAGGCCAGTTCTTTAGTGGATAAATACAGGTTTTTACCAGTTTTATTTTTTTCTTCTGTTTTAATAACTGATATAGTTTGACTAGCGTTTGGGAATCAAATAAAGATGATGGAAAATAGAGGACTCTGAGAATATCTGTTTTGGAAAGAAAGGTATATCCAGGAGAATAACTGAATGCTTCCCTAGATTTCATTAGGGCTCAGAATATCAGGACAAAGAAACAAACATTGGTGATTGCTTCCATCGTTCCTAAAGGGCTTCAAGATCAGAAGATCTGAGGAAATGTAAACAACCTTACACTTGGTTATCCTGGTCAGTGGTCTAAATGAGATAATTAAAGGTAGAGGTTTTGAATGACTGTAAAACCCTGAGTTTTTAAACTACATTCCCTGCAACTACAAGTATGTGTCATTGAATGCTATTCTAGCCAGCATTAGACATATCGTGTTTTTTTTTTTTATTTTAACCATCTTAGTATGTGTTTAAATTACTACCATACTGTCTTAATCTTCAGTTACCTGGTGATGTATAATGGTGATCATGTTTTAACATGCTTATGTGCCATTTATATATCTGCTTTTGTAAGATGCCTGTTCTGGTCTTTTTCCTGGTTGCCCTCCCCTTATGACTGGGTTTTAATGGTTCTGTGTGTATTTTAGACCCAGACATTTCATGAGAAGTGTGTTCCGTAGATCCTTTTTTTCCCAGTCTATAGTTTGCTTTTTCTATTTTCAAGTGTCTTTTACAAAACAGAAGTTTTAATTTTAATAGAGTCAGGAAATCTATTTCTTGTTTTATCAGTCATATTTTTGGTTTAGAATAAAAATACATTGCTTATACTAAAGTCACATAATTTTTCTCCTATTTTTTCAATTTAACATTTTCTCAGTGACCTACTTAACTTTTGGAAAGAGTCTGATAGTTTGAACCCATCATCCTGTTGTCCCAAATACGTGTTGGAAAGATTGCCACTCCTCTGCCTTTCCTCTTTTGTCTGTGATCACTCGATTACTTCTGTGTGGATCTACTCCTGGCACCTGTCTATTCACTTATTTTTGGCTTATCCTTCCCCCAGCATCACAGCCCCTGATGCTCCACATTAACAGAAGATCCTCGAGTTGGGTCATGTCACTCCACCCACTTTTTTATTGTTCCATCTTACGTTGACTGGTCTCTTCTGGTTTTCCATAAAAACTTTAAAATCAGTTTCTCAATATCCGTGAAGTAAATTGGTTGAATTTCATTGACATTGAGTTAAATATATAGAAAAAAATGGGAATAATTGATATCTTAATTTCATTGTCTTTTTGTAAAAGAACATGGAATAGCTTTTCATAGACCTTGATTTTCTTCACAAAAGCTTAGTGGTTTCCCTCATATTTTGTGTATATTTTGTTATATTTATATTTAAATATTTCACTCATTTGATGCTAATGTAAATAATGTTGTGTTTTTACTTTCAAATTTCAGTAATTTATTATAGCCTATTAAGAAAGCAATTGACTTTTGTACATTAATATTGTTTCTATAACCTTTCTATAATCACTTATGGCTGGGAGAATATTTTTGTGGATTAGTTGCAATTTTCTGCATAGAAAATCAATTCATGTGTGAACAAAATGGTCTTAATTCTTCCTTCCCAATTTGTATAATGTTATTTCCTGTTCTTATCTTATTGAATTGTTTAAAATTTCTTTTCCTCATTTCAGCATCTATAAAAATAATATTAAGTAAGAAGCGTAGAAAAGCGTATCCATGACTTCCCCAGTAATAGAAGAATAGTATCTAGTTTCTCATCATTATTTATGTAAAAAATTGTATATTTTATCAAGTTGTGGCTGTTCCCATCAGTTCCTATTTTTCTGAAAGTTTCTGTCATGTACAAGTTTTGGGGTTTTTTCAGATATTTTTGTGCATTCATCAATGTAATCATGTGAGTTTTATTCTTTAGCCTGTTAATGTGAAGGAATGCATTAATGGACCTTCTTAATTGTTAAAACACCCTTGCATGTCTAGAATTAACCTCAATTGTTTATGGCATATAATTCTTTTTATACATCACTGGATTTGGTTGATATTTTGTTAAGTTTTTTTAAAAATTTGTATTGATAAGAGATACTGGTGAACATCAGATTTTTTCCTCTGGTTTTCATATTATGGTAACATTAGTTTCACAAGCTGAGTTAGAATGTGATATCTCATCTGCTTACTCAAAAAGATGGTCGAAAACTCGGAATCCTTTCTTCTTCAGTTAGAGAGCTGTCTTCAAAGGAGTTGTCCCATTTCACCTAGGTTATCAAATGTGTGGGCATGGAGTTGATAATACTCCTTTATCTTCCTTTTTAAATTCTATGTGACGTCTAGTGATGGTCTTTTTCATTTCCTTTTTATGTTATGCAAAATAAAAGAAAATTTCATAATCAAATAATAAGAGAATAGCAATGGTTATTACACTGTGTATCATTATCATCAAAGTAGTTACTCAGAGTACAAGACACAAACCCAAAAGAGTCTTACAATAAAGAAACAAACAGATAAAAACACAAATCTTTATTTTCAACAAACTAAGATAAACTAGTAGTACAAATGCAACCAATTAGCATATATATTGAAATATTTTTAAAACAATGGAATTTGTAGTCTTGGAAAGTATTGGAACTTCTCCCCATTTATCTGTTTTCTACTTTGTATTTCTCTCTCTCTCTCTCTCATTCTCTCATTCTCTCATTCTTCTTCTTCCTCCTTCTCCTCTTCTTCTTCTAGTGTAGAAACTATGATTTCTTAGTTTTCTATGGGCTGTAGTGGAAACCTAAAGTCTTTCAAAAAAAAAATGCAAAAGGAAAGTGGTCTGAGGGAAAAAATGCAAGGGGTGAAGAGAAGGGGAAGAGGAAATAAGTAGAATGAAGATATGCCAAGTAGAGGAAGCTAATAACTCCAATGAGTGTGAACATTATATACTATAGCATGAGCTAAGATTAATGATATCGACAAGAATGAAAATAGGATAGAGGAAGAGGAGCAGGAGGGAGTGAGGGGGAGGATGGGGAGAAGGGATTAAAAAAGAGACAAGCTGTGGTATGTACGTGTAGCCACTCCCCAAGGTGACTGTAAACGACCTGAACTGCAAACATGAACTAATAAAAAACAAAAAAAATTAGCTTGAAACTTTTAAGAGATACTTGTAAGAATTTAGAAATTAAATATATGTCAATGTATAAAGCTTATATTATGAAGGAAAAGGTAGAGTATCTAATGTTTGTTTTGTAAAGAAGACATTTTTATTTATAATAAATATACTGGAATTTTTCTGTTTCAAAATTTATAACGTTTATTCTGCTTTCTTCACATATAAATGAGTATTAGTGACACCTACACATTTTTGTAGAGAAAGGACAAATAAGATATGCTTTTATTCACTGTTGGAGTAGCTAGTAACCTTTATAATAAAGTCATATGGGCTCTCTGTTGCCAAGGAAATGGAAGAATTTGTGAGTGTCTCTATAAAAGAACTAAAACATCCTTGAAACGAAGCATTTTCCTTTCTTTTCTTATGGCACTTACTCTGTCTGAAAGTCTTTCTCCGTCGTCCAAGCTCACAGGTTTCTTCTCCTTATATTACAATTGTCCGCATTCTGAATCATCTACAGTCTCATAAGCTTTCTGAGGTGCAAAAAAGGCTCTTTATCAGCAGCAACTCAATGCCACTCCAAGCGTCAACGTTGAATCATGGTCAGCATGGGGCAAATCTTACAGCATTCAAAACTCACACCGTCTCCATCTTCCAGACAAATAAGTGACACAAAACAAAGTGAAATTGACATGTACACAAGTACATGCAGTAAGCAAAATGGCAAGCATGGTGGTTAGCAAGTACATACACGTTCTGCCTGCTCTCTCCTGAATTCATCTTGCTCAATATGCTGCGTATCTTTTATTGCTATCATTTTGAATTTGTGTAGAGTGATCTCCATTGTTCCTAGGCTCAGAAGAGAAAGAAGCATAATTTGTTGAGCTCCAAAATCTGAATGGCGTGTAACATCTGGCAGGACATAAGCCAACTTCTGTATGGGTACGGTATTTTCTTACAGGACATATTTGCTATCCATCTCTCTTAGATAAAAGTGACAGTATGGAAAGAGCTCTATTGAATATTTAATTTTAGAACAACTTCACATAAGCCATCTTCAAAGCTATTTGAGCTGTCCTAACAAAATACTGCAAACTTGGTTTACAAATGACAGAAGTCCAAGATCAAGACTCCAGAAGATCTGAGGAGTCTGATGTGGCCCGTATATGTGGTCACCCACCATGGTCCCACCAGCCTGTCACAAAATGTTACCTCATGAGAGAGCTCGGCACTCATAATACAATATCATTTACGCTTTTATTTTCTCCACATATCCATGGAGTTGTTACAGATGCTTCATAAATTCTGAGTTATAATTGGGAGCCCTAATATATTGCTATATCAAGGAAAAACTTGATAAGTCGGAGTTGGTTTCAAATTATAAAGGGAAAATACTCCACACTCCACAGGAAGGTGTAAGTTTTCCAAGAATGTTCTACTTCCTTCTCCTGTACAATAAATTTAATTCATGAAATGGTTCTCGGTTCTAAATATACAAAATAGCCAAGGTAGACTAAGTCCTTGATTTCAAGCAGCTTACACTTCAAAAAAGTTGTAGAAACCTAACAAAACAAATAGATGTTTTTATGTAAATAAATGGGGGAACAGTTAAGATACTATTTCATTCCTTTTAAAAACCTTTTTTCTCTAATAAACTTATGTCACCTCCAGGTTTAAGAATGAGGTGGTAAGAATGAGAGATTTTTTTAATATCAACCCCTCGAAGGGATGAGACTTGAGGTGAACCTATTCCCCTGCCTTTCATTTCAGGGCTGACTTAGGAGCCTTTCTGGAACGCATAGAAGCTGCAGAAGCAGCTAAAGAGTTTGGCCATAATTCTGGAATTCTTCTGGGTTTGCTGATTGACTGTTACAAAAAAGTCACAGAAATCGAGGAAGTGGAGACTGGCATCTTAGTATTTTTTTTTTTTACTGAAAAAGGCACAAGAAATTTATTATAATGCCAAGCACTGAAAAGCAGACTTCCAGTGGACTATATTTTTCATGAGACAAGAGAATTGAAAATACTGAAAAGTGAATATTTTAACGCATTCAAATGTATTGGAAAACATTTTTTTACATATATTTAAGGAGCACATGCACTATTTATATATACACTGTGTGATGGTTACATCAAGCTAATGAATGGATCCACTAATGCACATACTTATGCATTTGTGATAAGAATATTCAAAATCTAATCTTAGCAATTTAAAGTACAAGATATATTCTTATTAACCAGAGTCGCCATAACGTGTGTTTATGCTCTCACCACAATCTGGATGCTATAAGATTTTTAAAGTCTCATGATAGTAAAAATGATTCCACATTCAAATACAAGTATACAATAAAGTATATAATGTAATATATATAAAACGCAAATACAATTTTGATATGTAATAATACACATAGCACATATAAAATGTAATAATAATACAAATACAGTGATACCAAATATAGGAGGGAATAGGTTAAAATGAAACCCCAAGCACCATCAAGGACTTTTGCGCTCAACACAATAGCCACTAGCCTCATAAGGCTATATGAATTATATTTATTAATAATAATTAAACAATATTACATACTTATACAGTTTTAAATCTTTATGTAACTACTGCAAGAGTAGAAACAAAATTAAATTGAATGAGCTCAAAGAGAGTAAAATAGAATAGAGTACAAAATTATAAATATTTCACTAATTAAAAAGAATATAGACAAGAAAAGAGAAGCAAATATAGACAAGGTGGTCAAATAGAAAACATACAGTAAAGAAGATAAATAAAACTGAAATGTAAATCAAAAATTTCATTGAACACAAGTAGATCAAATCACTTTCAAAATCTCTTCAGCCTTCTTTGTAGAAATTGATAACATGGTTCTGAAATGTATGGAAATTCGTAGGACTCAGATAGCCAATGATTCAGACAAAAAGAGTCAAGTTAACATACTTACATTTGTAATTTAAAAAACGTACAATGAAAATCCACAGTGTCTTCCTACATTTTTCTCAGAAATCAAGAGTGATTAGTGCATATACAAAAGGCCCATTTGGAAATCATTGGATCAGAACAGAGACTCCAGACACAGACCCACACATTTGATTTTACACTGGATTTCCTTAAGACGCCGAGGTAATTGATGAGGTACACATACTTTGTTCAACAAATGGTGCTGGATTAATGGGATACCCATGTGCAGACAGGGGAAGGAGCAGAGGGAGAATCTGATTGCCACCGCTCACCTTATACAAAAATTAGCACACGCTCACACTTGAAAACACAAAAGTAAACGATCCATGACCTTGGATTAGACAGATGTTTTAGTTAAGAAACCTGAAACACAATCTGTAAAATATAAAATATGAGAAATTAGACTTCATCACAATGTTAAACTTTTGTTCTTCCAAAGACATTCTAGGGCAATGAAAAGGCAACACACGGTGTAAGAGAATATTACACAGTGTCAGCAAAATACATAACTGCTAAAGATTTGTACCCAGAATACATAAAGAACTCTTGAAATTTAACTAGATAAAGACAAAAAATACTTTAAAGGGTCAAAGACTTAATTAGACAATGTTACTAAATAAGACACATAAGTACCAAGTAAGCACCTCGAAGTTTGTTCAACATTTTTTTTTTCTGTGCCAGGGATTGAACTCAGGGCCTTGTGCTTGCGAGGCAACCACTCTAATCACTGAACAAAATCTCCAGCACTGTTCAACATAATTTTTAGTTAAAGAAATTCAAATTCAAACCACAAGCGTAGTGCCTTCTTACCTGTCCACCAGAATGGGTTAAAACAAAAATTTCTGAAAACACCAAGTGTTGGAGAAGATGTGAAAAAAACTGGAAGGGTACTATAGTGGGAATGTAATTTAGTAGAGCAACTTTGGAAACGTTTCTTAAAACGTTAAATGTGCACTTAGTATATTAGCTAATAATTTGACTACCCAGAAGAAAACTAGACACATGCCCTGAAAAAGGATGCAAATATGCATAGCAGATTTTGTCCTCTCAAGGTATGATAATCAAATATCATGAAGTAATTGTCCTATAAACAACAGAAATTTATTTCTCGCACTTTTAGATGCCAGGAAGCCCAACATTACAGCCACCGGGAAATTGGTCTTCAGCAACTTTGCCCACTTTCTAGAGGTTTTTTTGTTTTTTATTTTTAATTTTTCATCCTCTCCCCTCTTTCCTTCCAGCTCTTGATAGTGTTCACATCAGAGAAAAATCTATCTCCTTACTTCCTATGATCTTTAACTTTGCTCTTTATTCACACTTTGGGTTTCTTGTAAAGGAGAAACCATGTAATACTTCAGCTTGTGTGTCTGATTTAGCTCCCTTAACATTATGGTCTCTAGGTGCACCCATTCTCCAGCAAATGATCCAATTTTCGCCTCATGAGCAGGTAAAAGAAGACAGTGTATCAACACAACATGCCACAAGACAGGACAGACTTCAACACGTGCCGCCACGTGTACGAACCTCAAAATATGTTACTTTAAAATGTTACACACAAATGACTACAAATTATATGAGCATAGTGATATGAAACCTAAATTAAATTTAAATAAAACTCACAAAAAGTTGAGCAGCATGTACAATTCTGCTCGTACTACTGAAAAAGAAAAACAAAAACAAATGGGCTTGATGGTTGTAGAAAATAGAGGTTATCTTTGAGCAAGGAGAGGCGGTACTTCAGAGAGGAGGATTTTATAAACAAGATCTGAGGTGCCGCTAATGTCCACCTTTTAATCTGAGTGTTTCTTACGCTGTTACGTCAGTTTGTGAAAAGTGAACACACGGTTTCTGTACTTCTCTGGAGAATGTTATACATCAACATTTTCCTGAAATCAGACAAATATAAACATTGTAAAGGTTAAGAATCAAAACAAACATAAAATCGACACAATACACTTTAGAGAAATCCAAAGAGATAGGCATAAGCTGTGTGAAAGTCATGTTTTATCTTAAACACAAAAAATGAAAGCATACGATTAATTTTTTGAATAAAAAAATTAACTTTTGAACTAAAGCAGGTAGGAAAATTATTTTCCTTTTAAAGTGCCAAAGAATAAAAAGAAAAGTAGACTTAAATATATGCTAAGTTGTAGAATTATAATGTTCTTACGAATTAGAATGAACTTTTTTTTTAATTTCTGTATTATAAAACTTATTACTTAAACTTTAGTATTATTCTCGGGAAATTACATCCCGGGAAAATTAATTTCGGTTTTTCTGCAAACGCGCCACTTAATTCTTCCTGCTGGGAGAGTTCATACATAGTTCCTCTCATGCATTCGCTCAGTCAGAAGAAAGAAAAGCGCTGAATTGGGACAGGCAAAGGCGGCCCTTCAGGGCAGAGGCGACCTCCCGTCGTCCGAGCGCAGCCTGCTCCGGCTCCGGGCCGCTGCGACCTTTCGTGATGTGCCCAGTTCTTGCAGGCCACAAGGAAGCCCTTCAAAGGCGGAGGGCGCTTTGGCTTTTCAGATCTGCCTCCGCCTCGCCCGCGTCTCCCGGCGCCCGCCGCCGGCCTCCTGCGCGCGGCGCAGCTGCTTGTTGCAAGTCGCTGGTCGCGCAGCGCTGCTCGATCCGTGTGTCACAGATTCTCTTTACCAAATACGGAATCAGAGCAGTTCAGGAAAGGAGCCCGGACGACCTGCCGACTTCAGGGAATTCCTGTCTGTGGATTTGCAGCTTTGCAGAAAGAGACCAGCTTTAGCCTACGACTCTAGGATAGCAGCCGTTCATAACCCGATAGTGTCACTGCATTTATGTCTGCTTATTTCGAGTTTATTCCCGGTTAGAATTGCTGCTCTTCTTGGCTCTGAACGCATATGCACACCAGGGTGTCTACCAGCGTCTTCTGCAGAGCTCAGTTCCTGCCCGGGACGCCTCCCTGCGGCGCTCAGCCGCCTCCGCCCCGACCCGCCTCGCGGGCGGCCTCCCCGACGTCCCGCTCACCACACAGCCCAATTTTACATTTATTTTCAAAATTCTCACGTTGAACATCTGCCCTTATCTATGTTTTTGAGTTGCATCAGAGTAAAAATACGGCATACCGTAAAGCAGTCAATAATGACTTGGTGACTGAATGAATAGTTAATTCATAAGCTATCAAAACATCAGTGAAAATTTCATACAAAGTTGGACTCTATTTGTACATTTAATTGCATGTTTCATTTTTTATTATGTTACTTTTCCATAGCAAGGACATTGAATAAACGTAAATATCTACAAAATAAGCCAATTAAATGACTTTAAATATCTAGAAAATTTGAAGAAAACCCTACAGAGTAAAGATGAGGAAGTATGAGAATTTAACTATGTGACAAAAATTGTATTTATTAAACCTAAACAGATGCACCGCATTTTTATGGAAAAGATTGCAAAGAAATCCTATTTATCAAATTAACAAATTTCTTCAAGACTCGTTTAAGGGATAATTTAGTACTGGAATAATAAAATATTCAGACTAAATTTACATATCGACATAATCATTTATGTTCTTTGGTGAAAGTGAAAACAATATTTTAGAGAACAGATATTACCAGTTCATGGGAGATTCTATTTGCAGTTAATTAGATTTTTAATAGATAATTGACACGGAGAGTTGGAATAATTGTATGGATTCTTGTAAACGACTAAATCGGCATCAATATTGTTAAAACTAACTTTTAGAGATACAAGGAAACGAAAGGGTGTTAATTCCTATATAACTTACAGTTTGACGTTATAGTGTATTAGAATGTATAATGTTAGAATAGACTACATACTCAAGTTTTTCTGTGTCTGCTTGGAGTAAAATGTTTACTAGATGACATAATATTTGATATACAGCATGAACTTTTTGAGCCCAGAAGATCCAGTTGTAAAAAGCCTAACAAAATTATCATTTAGTGTGCACTTTGCATAGGTCTGTATTTTATTACGTGCTAGACACTTTCTGTCTCTGGATAATAGAAATTCTAACACCATTTTATAAATGAGACTCTGCAAGGTTAAGTAAACCTGCCCCTGGATATATTAGCAGTAAGTAGTATTCTAAGGATTTTAATATCATTTTAACTGCTGTATCCTTTTTATTTCAAAACTTCACATCCTTTCATTACTCTCCATCTATATCACAACGAGAATGGAATGATAAGTAAAGACATGTGTACTTGTTATTATAATATGATTTTGGAAAACATACCTTTCCCAATTCATTTAACTGAAACCTTTCAATTATAAAATGAAATCGACTATTAATTATGATTACATTATTAATTATAATTAATTCTAGAATGCACAGTTTCTTCCAATTTGTTCCTCAGAGGTACTTTATACAAAACAATGGATGGGTAATATCCCTATTTAATAATATAAAAAGATGGTTCGCGATGGCTAGATCATTTAGTCTCATTTCATGTCAACTATCAATTACTAAGTCAGTACGTAACATAAATGAGGTTTAGGTTTCCTCTCGATTCCCTTCTTGTTACTTCTTCCAAAGAAGACCAGAAAGAAGACAATTCTCTATGACCCTGTCGCATTTAGGCACCCCTTGCAGGTAGAAGCACTTCTGGTCTAGACTGTGTTCTCAAAGATGCTGGTAGAGGGAACAGCCTTGGCAGATTCATATAATACACACTCTGGACCGCCAATCAGGCGTGCTTACTGTCCTTTACAAGACTGCGGCTTCCTAAGCTTTAGGTGCCTCTCTTGTACTGCAACAAACTTAACACGTGCTTAGTGAATGGACAGAGATTTGTTTCTTGAATTGGCCAAAACAGCTTCATGGAATCAGTAGCAGGATTCTCCAACTGTGCCACCCCCAGCAGGCTCATTGGCATATCCCAAGGACATACTAAAAACGTGAGTTTGCGAGACTCATCACAGACCAGTGAAATCAGCACCTCTTGAGACTGCGGGGCCGTGGACTTAATGAGATCTCAGGCAATTCTGTTCAGTCTCTGGCAGACGAACCTCTGCTCCTCCACAAAAAGGTAAGCGAACAAAATATTATGGTAGTTTGTTGGAGATATTTAACATAATAAATTAGAAATACTAATTGGGATAAATCCACATGATGATGTGTGACATTAAAACAATGGAAGCAAGAAGTGAGACTCTAATGCTAAGCACCCGAAAACCTAAATCTCACTTATCTATTGTTTACAGGGAGATGTAACATTCACAGTGTAAAGTAGGCCAGCAAGGAAGTTTAGGAGATAAGTGAAAAATTTAACAAGATTTTCACTTTATCAAACTTTATAAAAATTTCAAGTCTACTGTTAGTGTCTTGACACCAAGGAGCATTTTTCATCCCAGGTTTTTAAGCAGCACTTATGGGGCTGTGCAGGCACCTAAATGTTTCTGCTAACTCCGTGACTACCTTAAACACAACTTCATAAAATCCTTACTACCCCACAGAACGATGGCCTTGTAGGACTGCTGGTTACAGACATGTTCGTGGATATGCCCAATCACACGTTCATATTGATCTGTAATGCTCAATTTTTAAATGTGCTTTTATTTTCTTCACCACTAATCCTTTCTCCTTCTCCCTCCATTTATTTTAGACCATTGCATTTTTGATAAAGAATTTTATTTTATCACCAAAGGAAGACACAACATCCTTATTTCTACCATTTTGAGTTTTGTCTTCATAAAATACAAAATAAATCTAGT
This sequence comes from Hystrix cristata, assembly GCA_004026905.1. Taxonomy (NCBI): domain Eukaryota; kingdom Metazoa; phylum Chordata; class Mammalia; order Rodentia; family Hystricidae; genus Hystrix; species Hystrix cristata. The sequence continues at coordinate 13,593 of PVJO010005148.1, read as the reverse complement.
TAGACCTGCGATTAATTGCTTTACCTTAAAAAATGAGTCCTCACATTCCAATTTGTATTCTCAACATCACTGGCTGTGTATGCAGGCTTGTCTTTCTCAAGATCCTGAATAACAATGACTGCCAACAAAAAAAATCCTCTGACAATTTCATTGATCCAAATGCAGATTTGTGTTTATTTTTCTTGTTATGAACACTGAATTGAGTTGGGTTACTGAGTATGTTGTAGAAAAGCAATGATTGTTTTACACACTCAAGAGAAATCCCAATAATTTATTATTTACTTGTGACCCCTGCAAGAATTATCAAGAATGAATGTAAGTCAAGATAGGAAAATAATTTGCCTATAAATAGAAGAAAAGTATGTCCATAATACTTGCAGCAATAAATATGTCTTGAAAAATGTGACTAAGTATTTAAGAATTATAAGATTAAGATGAATTAACTAAAAAATGTCTTAATGAATCTATATGGAGGGAGACAGCATGCTGCTATAGAGTTTTGGGAAAGTATTTTATTTTACATAACTCAATTTCATTGTAGCAATGTGATTTATATGTGTAGTATAAAGAATAAAATATCTGTATAACATTCTTAATGAAAAGAAGATTAGATTCCTATCCACACTATCGTCTGTTCTCTAAACCTACTGCCCACATTTCCCATCAGCCAATGTATTAAAAACATTTTATTGATTTGTTGTATTATTTCCCATCTCTACAGAAAATAATATACTTACACCATAGTTTTTATTTTACAGTTTAGGAGTTAGCTACTTATTGCCACTAGAAAATTTAAACATTTAACTCTCATTAACCGTATCTTTCTTCTCACACACAGGACTTACATAAATATTTTTACCATCCTAATGTAGTTATATAAAATTGTAATCAAAATAAAACTATGTGGTTATAAGATTATATACATTTCTTCATTATAGAATCTGTAATAATGCATGACTCTTTTTCTGACATAATATTTTGAGATTAATATTTAACTCACTTCGGTTTCTTTGTATCATTAATGCAACCTGCAACTGTTCACAGTTGTATAAATCTCCCCTCTCCTTCTCTCTCACGCGCACACACACACACACACACACACACACACACGTTTTTACTGGTACCAGATGAAAAAGTCGCTGTCTCAGCCTGCGAATCCTACTTTAAGCCTCGTCTGAGAAGACTGTATCACCATTATCCTGGAGACCGTATTGCCGCCATCCACCTTTCAGGCTCAGCCCTTTTTTTCTTGAATGAAGAGAACCTCACTCACTTCAGCCACTCTCTCGTTTTAGTGATAAACACATCTTAAAAACAGTGACTGCAAGATACAATTTTGGGAACAAGAATGATCAGAAATTATTCTAGGATTACACTTTTGCTTGGTATAAAATTCCAAATCAAAAAATATTTCTCCTCAGATCTTTTCAACAATTTTTCCTTTGCCTTAAGTTCACCATGTTGTTGTTGAGAAGTCTGATGGCTTTCAGATTCATAAGCTCATAGAAATTTCTCTTTCTCCCGATGATATAAAACGTCAAAATGTTGTGCTGCCGTCTGAGTCAGGAGATTTGTTTCATTTTCTTGTATATTCATTAGTCCTAATAATCTGAAAACAGCCATCCTGAAAATTTGGGAATTTCCATTTGACAATTTACTCATTTCTCTTATTTCTCTTCTCTTACTGGAATTTTTCAAGTGTTGATAATGAAGCCCCTTCTAGTCCTTTCGATGCCTTGCCCTTTCTCTCCTCAATTTTTTTACTGCTGTCTCATCTACTTTCCAGGAGATTTCCAATCAACACTTTTATTCATTTTTTAAAATCATAATTCATTGAATGGCCGTTTGTTGTTGTTTACTTCTTCTTCTTTATTTTATATAGCATTTATTTCTTGTATTATGGCTGAAATAATATTTATATTTTCAGAATAATAATCATAGTATTTTTAGAGTTTTTACTTTCATTCTATATTCTTTGTCCCTTAAATTATACTTAAACAAACTTTCTTGTTCTCAGTCAATCACATGCAGTTTCCCTTCACAATACAATCATTTGTCAACAAGTCAGACTTCTAAGAATTTAAGAATGTACTATTCCAAAACTGATTATGTTTAAGTATGTTTAGCAACGTAGGGTTCACCATAGAGTGATAGGACTTCTATTTAACTTGGAAGATGCTTGTTTTAATCTTTAGATACTGTATTTTATTTTCATCAGTTTCACCAAGAAATGCTTTTCTAACATTTGCCTAGGAAGTATACAATCCTAAGGAAGTATACAAACCCAGGATTTGGTGAAATCATAGAAGTCTATTAAATCTTATTATGCAACAAGTGGATTGGGACCATTTTTGTCGTGGAGTATATTTGCTATTGGCCATATGTGATATCTCTAGAAGAAGCACCCTTCTGCTTTACCTTCTCCATAGGAAAAGATGTTAATCTGTAACTAATGGGTTATTGTACAGCTATGGAATTCTCTCACAAATTTTGTGATTACTTATTTGTTTTATTCAGTCAAATCTACTCCCCAAAAGTCATATCTATAGTTTTTTTGAAGACATGATTCATTAGTCAAGATTCTCCAGTGGGAGGGGGAACAAAGTGTGTGTGTGTGTGTGTGTGTGTGTGTGTGTGTGTGTATGTGTGTTTGGGGAGAGACAGAGAATGATTTCATGGGAGGCTTGGAAGTCACACACTCTCCAGGATAGGCAAGCAGTGTGCGGGAGTAGGGGAAGCTTCAGTTCCTATGCGAAGGTGGTCTGCTTGCCGAATCCCTTCATACTTATGGGAGCTTATATCTGCTTTATTAAGGCCTCCAGCTGATTGGATAAGACCCACCCACATTAGGGAAAGTAATATATTTCATTCAAAATCCAAGTTTAAATGCTACTCACATCCAATAAATAACTTCAGAGAATACATCCAGAATGATATTTGAGCAAATATCTGGACACCGTGGTCTAGTCAAGTTGACACACAAATTTAACATTTTCTTAACTTACTTTTTTTGTTTTTGGTTTATTTACAGGTACTTTGGCCATAACAGCCTTTTTAGGAGCTCTAACCTTAAAAGTTCTATTTTAAACGATTAACTAGGTAATTTTAATATTTTATTAACAAAATTACAATATCAGAGACTTACATTTGTACCCTGAAGCTATGTCTCACTGACATCATCCTGAACTTGGGCTTTATCTGCAACTGTTTTAATGGGTGAGACATTGATTTGGAAAAAACAAAACAAAAGACAAAAACTCATATTTTCTAATCATGCAAGTCTGAGTCTGACATCTTGGTTTTCTATTTTCCTAAGTTTGTTAACACATCTTTCCTTTTCTGATTTTATTTCTTTTGTATAGTATCTTAACTAACAACTACTGGCTCGTGCTTTTAACATTTGATTGGAAATGCCTTCGGTCTCTATAAACATGATGATAGTCTCTGTCTCTATAACACAAAAGACAATTTTACAGTAAAGTTAACTATGATATAATGCAGTTATCATTTTACCATTATTAGAAGTGGTGTTCTTAAAATTTTTCCAGAAAGTTATTTGTATTTCCTTGCTGACCAGCTGGTCCCAAACTGCTTCTAGCTGTTACCTCTATTTAGAGGGCTAATCTCTCTTATTAGCTATTCTTGTGCATATCGTGTTTCCCACTTCTACTGTTACAAATTGCTAGAGCCAAATAGCTTAATACAAAACAAATGTGTCGTCTAATTTTTTTGACGTTCAGAACTCTAAAACAGGCACCATGAGGTCGTGCTCAGGGTGCAGTGAGAGCAGAGTGCCTCCTGAAAGTGCTTGAGGACAAACTGTCTCCTTGCTTTTCCACCCCTTGCTTTATGGCTGCCTTCCTACATCTTCAAATCCAGCAACAGCAGGCTGGTTCCTTCTCAAACTGCCAGATCTCTCGTTATCTGTAATCTAATTGTTCCGTAACCTTTTTGAAAAAGTGCCTTTGAGATTATACTGGGCCCATCCCGATAACCCGGGATAATCTTATTTGAAGGTGGATGCTTAGTAATCTTATTTTCTTCTGCAAGCCTTATTTCTACTTTCTATGCAATGTGACATTTTCACAGTTTCCAGCAATTCGAACCCGGTCATCTTGGGGGCCATTATGTTGCCCAGCACTCAGAGTAACAAAGAGCTGCTGTTACAAATTACTAGCGCTAAGTAGCTTAATCCAAAACAAATGCGTCAAACAACACATTTAGTTCCAACTTCCAGGTGTGCTCCTAGGCTGGGAACAAGCGGATGTGGGCTGGGTTTGTGGGTTGCAGGTTAATGTCAGTCTAGTTGAGACTTGTTTTAGGAGAGTCTCTTCTTTCACATCTGAAGCAGATTCTCATAGATGAGGGATGAAGAACAAAAGAGCTCACCCAGTTTCACTAACAGTTTCCAAATCTTTGTTCACATCACACTCCTTAAACATTCCCAATGGACAAAAAATAAAAGGTAACATAGTCAAGCTCGATGGCTTCGGTGCAGAAAAATGCTCTTTTCTGGAGGAAGAAAGATTGAATATTTGCTAGAAAGAAAAAGAAAGAAAAAGAAAGAAGCGCCTAGTTTACTTAATAAACAGGGTGTTACATAATGTGAAACCACACACCTAACCCCCATTGACTCACATCCACGAATACTCACGACAGCAATCCAAACCCATAGAGTCTGTCATAAGCTTTAACATACATTTTATTTTGCCTCATTTAACTCTCAGGTTAAAATATTTTAGGTAAGTGGTAAAGCTAAAAATTAAAAAATGAGTTATTACACTTCCTACCAATTTTTGCACACATAAAATCATTTTAAATCTCTTGAAAGATGTAAGATCTATAAATATGTTCCATGTTTAAGTGGTCATACACCTGAGAAATCATTGTCTCAAATAAATACTGATTTAGAAGTACAGGGCTTGTGTCCCTATAATACTCTCAAGTCAAGACAAGATAATCTGTGCTTATTTTCATAGTCTATTTCACTGAAACAGATTAACTCCTAGAGTGGTCTACTTTAAACCGTCTTATAAGTCCTTAATCACTGTAACCATTTTATTTCTTAAAAAAATACTAGAGGAAAATAAGACCTTTGGAAAGAAGAATTTTGGTTTTTTGTTTGTTTGGTTTTTTTGATGCTGGGGATTGAACTCAGGGCCTTGCACTTGCTGGACAAGCACTCTAACCACTGAGCTAAATCCCCAACCCCAGGAAAGAAGAATTTTGAAGCCAAATACTATAATTAAGTTGTTTCTAGACAATTTTTCTAGTCGGGCTTTGAGTTCTCTTACCTGATTCCATTGCATACTGAAAGTAAATTGTCCCTTGTTTTCAGTCAGGCAGTATTTGATCTATGTGCCTATCAGAGTAGCTCAATGATCCAGAGAAATCTAGGATAAATCATAGTTTCTAAGGTCTTCATAGACTCTAAACAAGCATTTTATAACAGAGTCAGACATTTTTGGGGAATAAAACTCACGTTCAGTTTTATTTGACATATTCAATCTACAATTTAGGTACTGATTTTAAACTTTTAAGCTTGATTGCTTTTTATTTTGTTGCTAATAAGCAAGTACAATCTTCAGTAATCACACTCTTTCGTAGTTCTTAAATCTATGCAAAAATCTCAGACTTACAGAAAACTTTTTACTTTGTGCTGCTGTCCCCAGCACGGGTCCCCTTATCAATCTGGATTAGACTTGGGTTTCCCTCCCTAGGCTTCCGGCAATAGCTGAACCGACTACTCTGTCTACCTGGTCACTCCAGGAAAGCTACACTCAGCAAGGAAGGGAGGAGCGTCTGAATGACACGCGTGGACTCTTTGCTGGTCTGGCTGGTTAGCAGGTAGGTACACTATGTGAGGCCTCCTACTGAGGAGTCCTGGAAAGCATTATTCTACAGAGTGACGACGGAAAATACCTTTGTTTTGGTTAATGTGTCTGGATCATCGACTCTTACATTTCTTATATAAAAATGCTCTATCAAACTGTGCATAGTAGTGCACGATTACAATCCCACCACTCTGGGAGGCTGAGGCTGGAGGAGAAGAATTGCAATGTCAAGCCCAGCCCGAGTAACTTAACAAGACCCTACGTCACAAATGAAAACTAAAAAGGAGTGGGGGATGCAGCTCGGTGCAAGGGCCCTGGGTCCAAGCCATAGTAAACAGCAACAACAATAAAAGGTACATTTCACAAGCAACAAATTTAATTATATAACAGAATGATTCACTCACATTTATGATTTAAAGACTATATATTTTATATTATTCAAATGGTTAATAACAAATATATTAGTTATTTGGAAAAAATTAAAATGCATAAATTTTATACAATAATCAGACATTTTGAATGCATATTTCAATTAGCTGATTTCAATACATCTGAAGTAATATTCATATATTTGTCACTATTATTAATTACACTTAGTTATGATCATTTTCATTACCATTATTCTTTTATTCTTTTTAGTTTTTCATTTTCCAGGCTAACTTGTTTTGAATAACACATACTGAAGGGCCTCAAGCCAAAAATAAATACACAGGAAAAGAAAGATAGTCTATTCCCAAAATAAAAGTATTTCTATCTTATTTCTGGAAAAAAAAAGGGGGGGTCTGTTTCTATAAAATCTGGGACAGGAACAAGCATGCTATTAGTACTAAGTGCATTTTGCACAAGGAAACCAGAGAGTACTTTTGCAAATCGATATGGTCTGTAAAAAATATTTTAAAACCTATCCCGAGGGGAAATCACTTTCGAAGTCAAGGAGATGGTGAAAGATAATGGGCACTGAAAGGTTTTCCCTCTCTCTATTCAGGAAGACTCTGTTTTCCCACCTGAGACTCAAGGGAGTCAAACACATGGTATCTCTAGAGAGGGAACAGCAGCTCAGTGATCCTTGTCCAACACCGTGGCCCTGGAAACTGCCTAGATAGCCTAGAAATATTTGGTTCCCTTTTCATCTATTCCAGACTTTTGTGAAAATTTTTCCAGGGTGGTGTAAGTGTTGGCATTTAGAAATAATTTTCTCCCAATCGTGTCTTTGTATATTTGCATTGTGGTCAATACTAAACACACAAAATACCATGAGTACATATGTTTTGAAAATATTTTCTCTCAACCTTTTTTATTCAAGGAAATCATGCAGCGCATTTCATTTTTCCTGAGTACATCATGTTAGTCAGCATTATTCAGCTTATGTCATCAGACAGACATAAAGAGCATCTGACCACTTTAGTTCATAAGAATCTGGATTATATGTATTCATACTTAACCAATATTCTCAAATCTTTCATTCAAGGGACCAACATTTATTGAATAATTGCCTTCCTCCATAGAATTGCAAATGATCGGCGCTAGGATCACAGTGATAAATGAGATTGCATCTGGGCCTGAGAGAGATTCTGAGTCTAATGGGTGCCCCCATGGAGCAGCCTTCAAAATATTTGGAAAATTGAAAGCGAAAGTCATTCTATCATACTCTGTTAATATCCACAAGAAGAGAACATTTGCTTTAGAAAGAAGTAAATTGTCAGAGTCAATGTACCTATAAAATATTGATTAAATATTAATAGGTTTCTATGGAATGATAAAAACAAGCAGCAGTAGGAATCAACATTTCCTGTATTAGATCATCGAAAGATCTAGAATCTTTCAAAAGAATTCTAAATTCTGTCACTATGGAGTCCGCTGCCTTGACCTAAGGAGCTGCTTTCCAGCTGTCCAGAAATTAGATATCCATCTGATATGTCATGATTCAAAGTTTGGCTCATTCACAGTTTCTCCTATTTCCTTAAATGAGGAGGTTTTTGAAGTCTCTGCTTTAACAGAATAATGTCTTCAGCCTTCATTTCATGCTTATTTTATGGACATCCTGGACAAAAGTCTGAGATAATGGTATTCTCCACTGTATGTTTTATTCATTCAAAAATACTGACTAAATATATACTTTCAACGAGTAATAAAGCTGTTCACATTCCATTTGGCTGATGGATAGCTTCTTCTTCACTTTTGTTATTGTGTACCTCAGAAGGGTTACATGTTTATGATGGCATTTAAAAAAATCAATAAACTCTGAATCGATTTTCAACCACTCTAATTTCTCCTGCCCTCACATAGGTCTAGCAAAAATAAGGAAATGTGCAAGTTATCTACTGCTGTGTAACAGACCATTCCAAGTCTTAGAGGTTCACTGGCTTAGTGAGTTGGCCGTGTAGCCTCTGCTGCTGCCGTGTGGGCTCCGCACAGGGCAGCATCCCGCAGAGTGCCCTGGCCAGACAGCCCTGATGGCCCCAGCCACACTGTGGATGACAGTGCCCCTCTCATCTGGGGCCCTTTGGTTTTCCTCTCCCTGACTCATCCTCAAGTAGGCTTGACTAGACTGTTCTCTAACATAGTAGCCTCGGGCGCCCAAGATGAAGACACCGGAAATTCACTCCCAGGTCTGTCGTAACCTGGGCCCCAGGACTCAAACAGCATCACACTGAGAACATTCTGGGGACCAAAGGAAGAATCTGGCCCACCCCGGGTGGGAGAAACGGCTCCACTTCAGAATGGGCACACTGAGATGTTACATTGCAAAGGGAGCAATGTAAAAAAAAGTGTTAATCTTTGGAGAATATTATTAAAAGTTTTCCTTACAAGCCAGGCTTGGTAACTTACAGTAATACCACACTCTGGGAGGCTGAGGCAGGAGGATTGCTAGTTCAAGCCCATCCTGGATAATCTGACAATTCAGTAAGCCCCTGTCTCGAAATTTTAAAAATAAATTAAAAGTGCTGGTGATGCAGCTCAGCGCCAAAGTCCTTGTTCAATTTCTAGTACTACACAAATACATGCACACACACAAACACACACATATACACAGAACTTCGCATTACAACATCTATTTTCAGGTATAAAAATGATATTTATAAACACAAAAAGCTGTAAATTCATATGATTACAATACATGTTTAGGACAATTTAGAGTTGAAGTTTACATTTCAAACTGGGGAGAGGTTTTATTCTTTCTTTTATTTTGTCAAAAACACAGAGCGCATTTATCAGTTAAAAGGCTGGAACCCAATTAATTATTTTTTGGAAAAGATACATATAAAATAAAGTCCTACAACCCCCAAAGTTCCATGAGGCAAGGGAAGTGGTTACACTGTTACCGTTGCTATTGCCCTGAAACCTCTCAAAATACTCCTTGCTTCAAGCACACTTACCCTGTACCTCTTGCCACTTTCTGAAACACTTCTGGAAGTCATGGTGTGATTAAAAAAACAAAACAAAACGAAACAAAAACAAACAAACAAACAAACAAAAACACCATGAATGTTGTTGCCCAGCACCATCCAGCCCAAAGGCAGGCTGATAAACACATGGCAGTGTGTCCTCATCCATCCTATTCACCAGATACTCTGCCACACAACTTTGGGCTGTTCCCTAAAATCAAAATGACCACAAAATGACCACATTTCGAATCCATTCAGGATATCAAGGCAGCTGGGATGGTGCAAATAAAGACGGTGAGGAAAAAGGACCTCCAGAACTGCTTCCAAATTTGGCAAGCACAATGGGATAAGCATCTTCAAAACAAGGGGAAGGGTTCTGAGGATTAATGGCAACGTGACTCTTACTGCAATAACTTTTTAACATTCACCCTGTATTTTGATCACCCCATATATCTATACAGAATTTCTCATAATTATTCAACTGGAAAACTCATGTGTTCTTATGCATATGTTTCTCAATCCAAAAAGATATACATAAACACATATGCTGCATTTAACATTGGCCTTGTCAGTGCAGAAAAATAATCTAAGAAATTAATTAAAATCTTATAATTGCTTTAATTGATTTCATTTCAGAATATAAGTGTTATTTTAATTTTAACGAAAGAGCAGGTTAAATGTCTATGAGGATCATAGTTTTAAAGATGATTGCATGGGGAAACATTAAGCTATTTCATTACTTTCAAGTCCTAAATCAATAGTTGAATTTTAAAATACATGCTGAATCTGTGCGGTATTATGTTTTAATTCTGGAAAGTATTTTTAACCTCACAGAAAAGACTATTACCAAGTAGCATTTTTAAAAACTATTACTTTGTCATTGTTTGAAAAATCAGAATAAGAGCGGTTTTCATACTTTCAGGAGGAGACAGATCATGACTAAGTACACCGTTCTTTTCACAGCATTGGATGACGGCTCACCAACTCCCTGACAGGCTGCACAGCTGCAGCCAGGAAAACCTTCCTCCTGAAGGATGCAGTCTATTTCCTGGTACCATCCACGGAGCATTTCCTGTAAGCACTCGTGGGAAGCTCTGCTCGCAGCAGACCCCCAACCGCTCGGTGCCCTCACGTGCTTCTTCCGGTTCTACTGGAAAAGGTCGTGAGTCCAGTGGTCAGTCAGGTGCTCAATCAGGTCTCCAGGACGGAAGCCCATTTGTGTCCCAGGGCTGCTTAGAAATGCACCTGCTGCGGGCTTCATACTCTTCCTGTCTCCTTGGGGTTTTGCTCTGTTTCCTTGGTTCTAATGGGACACTCAGATCTCTAAAGTGATGTTTAGAGACAGAGATATTACCACGCTTATACCTTAGCCCCTCACTACTCAAGAGGAAGTCACAAAACGGAGTCCTTTCCAGGAATGTTGTATCAATAAGTACATGAATAGTGGTTTAAAAATCTCCTCAGAAAGTGACGTGTTGCTATTATTTTATGCATTTTAGGATAACACAGTGAAATGTACATTTTAGATAAAGTACACTGATTAAAAATAAACTTGCTTAGAAGATTATGAAATCTAATGAAATAAATGCTCATCAAGTACCCTTGTACTAGCATGAAACTCTAGAAATTCAAGCAACAACATAATCAATGAAATTTCTTCTTTATCTTATCTCAGACTACCCAATAAAATTGGTCTTCCCATTGTAATAAAAATCAGTTTCTCTTAAATAAAATAAAAAGGTGAATAAACAGTAAACAGGGAATTAAGAATCAGCATGCTGTATCCTCTACAAAATTCTTTTTTTTTTTTTTTTTTTTGGTGCTGGCGCTTGAACTCAGGGCCTTGACTTTGCAATAATCTTTTGAAAGTCTTATGCTGGTATCAAACGTCATACATCTGTTGACAGAGGACCGTTTGATGCTAGCGCTTCTCTTCTCATTGGAAATTTTAAGGTGTCTGGCTCATGTATGCAGCTAAATGGCTAAGTCCCAGTATAACAGCCCTCCATTAGTACGTTTTATGTCACTCACCAATTTGGTCCCTGAGAAAAAACTGATATTGTTAGCTGAAACTAACAATGAAACATAAAGGCCGAAAATTAAAAAAAAAAAATGGGGAACAGATGTCTACATACAATGTATGTGCTGACACATGTATACTCACATATACACACAGTGAGGCTAGAAATTATCGTTTTCCTTTCTGAGGCTAAAATTCATATTTTGCAGACATTTGGAAGAAACAAAGCTCAATTATTCCTATTTTTCCCACCAATTTGCTTTTTTATGTCATTGAAATTGTCTTTTATTTTGCAAATAGAAAGTGAAGAAATTTTCAGTTATTCTTTCTATCATCGTTTGCTTAAATTATACATTTTTATTTTATGGACAATACCCTTATACAAAAAGAAAAAAATTGCATTTTACCTTGCAATACAGGTATACCCAATTTTTAAATGTCTTGTTTTAGAACCTTTCCAGATTTCCCTAAGAATTTACTTACATACATATGATTACACAACATTTATATGCTTCTTTTAACCAGATATATTTTGTGCAATGTTAATATAAACAGATGCAAATTGAAATGATTAATGTACCTAAACCATTTGACTATGCAGGTTAATCAATTAAATATTATTCATCTTTTTTTCATTTTTTGTATTAATGAGAGTGGGCAGTAAACACTGACATATCTAGAATTGCTTGACCAATTTTTCCCTTGGGGATATATTTCAAATTGTGAATTTCTGAGGTGAAATGTGAAGCAGCTACAAATGTTTCAATATTTACCATTAAATTTGTCTACAGACTTTTAAACGTTTTATATTTTAGCTTATTTCTTGACATTTAGTTCCCTTAACAGTGAAATCCTCCCCTTAAATCACATTTAAAGTCAGACATGGTGGCACATGCCTGTAATTCTAGGATTTGGGAGGCTGAGGCAGGAGAATTGCCGTGAGTTCGAGGCCACCCTGGGCTACACAGTGAGACCCTGTCTTAAAAAACAAAAAACAACAGCAAAAAATTGCATGTAAATATTTTGATCACCTTGTTAACATTTTATCCACATGTTCTAACAAAATATGCCAGCGTGTGAATTACGGATGTGCAGAAGATGAAGTTGCACAATCTCAGCTGACGGCTTGCTCCGTGAAATGAAAGCCTGCCGTGTTGGGCATGTAAAATCCCTGCTCTTCTCTCGCTTCCCCTTTGGGAGCAGCCACATTTGGTCCTTTTGCGGGGTTCCCGCCCCAGCTTGACAAACCAGAGACCGTGACTCGGGCTCCAGCCCGGGCTGCCGCCCATCCCACACCCGCTCGCTGGGAGACGGCCGTGTTTCTCTGTTTGAAACCCGAGTCAGGTCTCTTTTCCACCTTAAAGGAAGATTTCATTTGCAAATATTACAACTCTGAAGAATTCAAAGCTAGCCTTTGTGCTGCCACCTTTCTGCTGTGCCAGGCCCTGTGTGTCCTCCCGGAGCCAGCTTAGAGGTGCCGCGGGCTGACAGGAGCAGGGACAAGTCAGGGCTAGTGACAAACTCTGAATCCAGCCGTGTCTGGAGAGAAGAGCCCTCTGAGCGCAATTACATACGTGAATAATAGTGTCCCATACGACACGACCTTTTGGTTACTGGCAATTAAAAGCCAGTGTTAGCTGATATACATTCAAATAAATTATCCAGGCTTTAATAGCATATTCTTCACCGGATGTTTTAATAGTATCAGTGACAGATTTACTTCTGAGCTTTTAAGCAGATAGCATTTTACTTCCTTTTTCTGCACTACATTATAGCCTTAGTATGATATGCTACCCATTGTCTTATTGCTTCTCTCATCTATGGACACCGAGGCATTTGTATCTTATTCCTGGTTAACACACATCAGCAAATACTAACAAAATGACAGCAAAATCCTCGCTATTTGTTGTTGAAGTCACATTATTAAAGTCTTCTAATTATCCCTGCATGTTGAAGCCCACACACTTTTAAAAGTCAGATTTGGATCCCTGTATTTCTTGGCTTCTTCTTCAGAGTCCTGACCTGACAAAATAGGGACTAAAAAAAATGTGCTGATGGATAGGAAACAAGAACTTTCATTATGATCATCATCTCTGACTTAACTTGGCCAATTATTTCTAATCTAATGTTCTCTATAACCTCATCTATCTGTTTTTTAACTTCTGCTGCTATCATTTCTGAAAGTTTGGTTGAGTGTTTTACAATTTCCTCTATTTTGTTGTCCTCTAGATTTGTTCTGGATGAGCTGGGGGTCTGGGGTTGTATTTTGCTTCTGGGTCTCGACATTTTCTTTCTTTTTATTTTTTTTGACCTGGCTATTCCTCTGCTTGGTATCTCCCCAGAAGAATTAAAA